>WBMZ01006814.1:0-294333 GCA_013400975.1 Atrichornis clamosus | reverse complement strand
AGGAGAGGAGAGGAGAGGGGGAGTTTTCCTCCTTTTTTTTAATGGATCTGTATTTATCCCAAAAACTTATTTTTTCTCTCATTAACACTACTTGAAACTCAGAATCCAAAATACTCCACATTAATGCAGTATCAAAAAAACCAAGCCCTGAAAACCAAATCAAACTCAAAACAAAATAAAAATGTGAAGAATATTAGTTAGTTCAGGGAATAGAAAATATGATATCATTATTCTGAAGGTGTAAAAAATATACAAAAGAATAATGAATGCAAACTCCCAGGTTTTCAGAACTAAAATATGCTCACTGTTCTAGACAGTGAGACTGTACTGTAAAATATTTTGCAAAAGCTCATGTTCAGAATATGTGCAATACTCACACTGTAGTTTTAAATATAAGATTAATATCAACATCCTTCTTCAATGGAAGGCTTCCATTTGCAAATCAGACTGTTAATGGTAAATGATTATTGAAATTATTATTAAAATGTGACTGATTATACAAGTCTACAACTGAATAGGAAGAAATTATAATCATAATTTAAGAAATTATTTAAAATTTTATTTTAATATTTAAGATATTAATTTCTTTTTATATTTCTCTCAGGAAAAATGGTAAAGAAACACTTAATCTATTTTCTTGGGTTATCAGGGAGCAAATCTCCTTTTGTACAATATCCACATGAGGACAGGACCACAAACTTGTCCTAGAAAATAAATTCTGAGTCTAGGAAACAGAAAGTGAAACTGAGAAATTCCATTAAATCATTTCATTAATTAAACTTAAAACAATCCTGTACCAGAAATGCAGGATCAGGCTCTGGTATGCAGTAGACACAGCTTACACAACGCTGTCAACTGAGCTGGTAGGAATTGCTAAAGGTAATCTCTCCACTTATGAGCAGACAAATACTTCTCATTCAGATGCCTGTTAGTACATACATAGGGCCAGGAATAACCTTGACTTAAATTCCAGTACCATGAGGATCATTTTCCTGAGTGATTTTTTTCTGTTCTGTGGAATAAAAATTGTGTTGAAACAAAATCTGCTTCTGTTTCATTGATAAGAATAGTTTGGGTACTTTTCTCCTAACTTTCTCAATAAAAAATTTTAATGAGGCACACAATGTGCCTGGTAATTTCCTACCAGTGCACATCCATTACGTAGCTTTGCTCTGAGTCTGTGCTTTCCTGTTCTCTGCTCTGCTGCTCATTGTATTGCTGGAGTTCAGCAAATGTCTACTTGAGCAGATCAAAGCGTAATCTTGGCTTTTGCTGCTTCTCTGTGGTTTCTGGTGCTTATGTTAATCCTACTTAAACTAAGTGGTCAGAGATTTGGGAGATTTGAAATACAAAATAGATTCTAACCTTGAGATGGATTAGGGTTGTCAGATGACACAGAACTGTCATGTAGGACTAACATTATGAAAACAAGAGCTGAAAATACTGTTTTAGTGTAGCTGACAACTGGGATTTATCCTAAAAGAGGCATGGATGTGTTTGATTAAAGCAGCTCCTTAGTGAATATGTAGTCTGAATGCCTTGCAAGGTTATTGATTATGTATCTTAAGTCAAAGATACGGCCTTTCCCCCAGGAGATTTGTTTTTTCATCCAGTAAACACAATAGTCTTCAGAACATGGATACAGTCTTTCACAAAAGCACTTTATTTTGTATGATAAAGAGAGGATTAACTTGCATTATAATTACATATCTATGACTATTTCTTCAGAAAGCCTGCTTGTCTTGCAGGTTATTTTCCACCAACAATGAAAAACTTATTTACCAGGATCCAGTGGGGCAATCTAAGCCTCACAAAGGGTAGAGGACACTGCATTTGTTCTTGTTGACTCATTCAGGGGGCAGGGACATGTTGATAGTATAGGTTATGGGTCTTGATTGAATGAGTGGTCAGAGGGTGGATTGTAGACAGATGTTACTGTGCAGCTGTCCAGAAGAGACCACACTCAGGAAAAAAAGTTTCTGAACGTTTCAAAAATATTTCTGGAATGATTTTTCTTTTAATCATGAAAATGTGTTTCTGGGGTTTTTAAACATTTCTTTGTTTTGGTTTGTTTTCATTTGTTTGGTTTGTTTTTTTGTAATAACATCCCATTTAGACATGAAAATGTTCCCCATGACCAACAGTTACTTGGTTCTGCTCTAAAGAACAGGACTTTTTGTGGTTTTGTCATCAGCCAGTAGAAACCAGTATCCACCATTGACTTAAACTTTTTCTAGTAGCTTGGGCAGGTGTCACTTCCCTTACAGACCTGATCAGAAATGAAATGGCCATGACACCTGAAATGACAAGGTGTGTGACAACTACGACAGTGATCCCCGAGTCCTTCCCTGCCCCACGTGGTCCTGCAGTGGCACCCAAGAGACCACCAACCCTCACAAACATGGGGCAGGAGAGCACTCACCTCCCAAAGACTTTGAACAGGAATGGACTAGGACTGAACCATCCCTCCTACAGCCACATGGAACTCATGTCTAGCCTTGGATTCATGGGCTCAGAGAGGGATAAACTTGGGAAAGACGATTCAAGAAATGTTCATCCCTAAATTAGGTGTCTCAGTACTTATTTGTTATCAGGCTTGGGAAGAGGCATTTACCAAGTTTTCCTTTTGCTTTCTTATGCCATTTAAACATGGTGTAAGAAACCACCAAGCTATGCTGAAGCACCCACCTTGTTCCTGCTCTTTTTATGGTGGACTGTGAATTCAGGTCTTGGAAGTCGGTGTGCCTCTGGTCTTGCTCACAGTTGTCTATGACAGAAGCATATTTTTGTCCAGGTTACTTCCAGAGAAGCCTAATTCAAACATAGCTGTTTCTTGATGCAAAAAAAATAGAAATGCATCCACAACTGACCTTTTGTACTGAGAGCGTTATTATGGTGTAGGGCAAAAAGTCATTCTATGGTTTTTTAATCTGGTTTTCCCTTCAAGAACCAGATCTAATAAAATTCAACAAAACAATACCTGTGGAGAGAGTTCCCATCCTCCTTACTCTCTGCAGTTTTAAAGATTGACAGGTAAATAATCTTTTTCAGCCTTGCTGCTGCTGGATAGCAGGTTTGGGAAGCAGAGGGATGAGCTATCAAAGTAAAGGAAGGAGCTACTTACATGAAACAAAAGTGCAAACTGGCTAGAATAGAGAATATTTATGACAGAGTTGTCTCCAGTCTGAAGACAACAATTATTTATTATAATAATCTCTATTTTGGTGAAGGAACAACCTGCAGAAAAGACAGGGACCCTGAACACACTCCAGCTCTGTACTTATAGCATCTCATTACCTCTCCCAAACGTGGGCACAAGCTCTTCCAGCTCATGCTTTGGGACAGCACCTGCTGCCTGCCCACTTTCCGTATCTTGAGCGAAGAGCTGAGACTTGGGGCAGAGCTGAGGACCTCTCTGCCACATCACATCTACAGTGTGGGAGCACAAGGGTGAGGGGCTCACTCTGTGTGGATAGTGTCCACACACTATCACTAGATTTGGATAGGGTTGCAGGGGTAGCAAAGAATTGAAATGCAAAAATGAAGCAAAATATATCATAATACATGGGAATTTATTTTAACATGTATTTGCGTGTATGTTCTTACTTTCAAAACACATTTGGAGAATGAACCAGGTAAACATTTAAGCTTTTGCTATCTTCTCCCAAGTATTCTCTTTTGGATGAATAAACAGTAAGCTGGAAATATTTCACCTGATGATATTTGTGCATCCTTAGTGCCTGGTACAAAATCTGATGGATGAATCACTACCAAACCATAATGGCTACGTGGCAGCGCTAAAAACACAACTGTCTTTATTGATCCTACTGTTCCTCTTCCCCAGACTATAGGAACAAAAAGAATTTGAATCATGTTTGCTAACACATTAATATCTTTTAAGCAGCTCTTATAACCTCATGTAGACAAAGAAAATCATATTGGAAAAGATGTAATGTGGTCATGATCAATTAGGCAACAGATTTACACTCTGGAAGTTCAGGGCCAGGCACTTCCTAATTTAACATAACTCTCATAATTTCACAGAAAAAGGAAACCCATAGTAAGACGTATCAATATGGTAAAACAAAGTTATTTTATAATGACAAAGTCCCTTTTATGTCAGCTCAGCTGACAATCATGTCAGTCAGAGATGCAGGACTAAAGACAACATTCCTCTGAATTTCTGGGCAAGCTGTCAATACTTTCAGCCTTTATGTCTCTACATTCAAGTGTAAATAACAGCTTTCAAATATGACTGTGCTACTCAGATACTAATTTATGTTCATACACTTGGAAACTAAACCAACAATTTAGGATGTTTTTGAAAGATCAACTAAGTCAGTGGACATTCCTATTGGTCATCTGAAAGAAAAATTAATCCCGTGTAATGAGTCAGACCTCATTAAAAATGAACACAATTTGAACTATGCATGTGAATCACATTCCCCTTCCCTACATTAAGAAATATCAACAAGAAATTCTAAAAAAAAAAAGATAATTAGTTTTCAGACAATTTATTTAAAACAGATGCTTCAACTAGCTTTGCTTTAAGGATTAATTACTAACTTTGAGGATGAAAATGTTGGTAACAGATATTATTAATTGCTATAGCTAAAAATTTATTGTCTCATTTGTGTAATACAGCATGACTATTTTTAGTTCTTGGACTAAGAAAAGAATTCTATTTATATTGTGACAGATAAAAACAAGCTGGAATTTGGACTTTATTGTAAAATATGTTTAACATAGGACATACCTCCTTCCTTTAATTTGAGGGCAAGGCTTGCATTGATTTTAGCAGTGTAGGTTTAAGTCTTAGATCAAAATGGCCTTCCAGTGTGAAACTTCAAATGATGTTAGGTTTCAGGCTTTCTGAATTATCTGTTCAGGTTTTGTTTGATGTCTTTTTATACATTTTTAAAAGGGAGTCTTTGAAATGTGTACATGACTGAAATCTTTGTCAGCTTATTTTTGTCATTTGTTATCTCTTAGATCAGGGTGGTTCAGTTTCTTTTAATGAAAGAATCGTCCAATCTTAGTAGAACAAAATAAAAGGGGAGTAAAATCAACCCCACAGTCCTCCTTAAGCTGCCACTACCACTAACTTTTGCATTTCATCTCACCTTCTTTATTTCCTTATTTATGTATATGGAAACACGCAAGCATTATGTTTTTTAAATATTCAACCATTATTGGGGCCATCCTGTGGTATCTTACGGATCACCAGTAATTTGTATTTTATGTCTGATTACCTTCCCTTTAGAAACATTGGTCAAAAAGCGGAACATAAAACTCTCTTATGCAATAGACAAAAGATACTGAAACCAAGATAAAAGAAAATTATCAGTGACAATATTTGTGTAGCCGGTTAGGTGCTTCCATCAGTAAGGAAACATGCTTCTGTTGCTACAAAGCATTGTAGCAAAGATACAAGCATTTGTATCTTACAGGCTGCCAAAAAACAAGTTCTAGCACTGCAATTCTGACTCCCACTTGTAATATTCATCTTTCATTATCCTCTTTGAGAAACTTCCTTTCTCGTCACAATTGACTGCCATGCCAGATGCAGATAAATATTTACTCTGGGAAGAACTTTATGATTAAGAGATGTGGGCAGGTTTAAAATCCTAAAGGGAAGCCTTGTGTATTGTAGTGTGTGGATTACTGATCTGTGGAAATAATAAGATACGAAATCTCTGGACAAAACAGTTAAATTACAACCTATTCAGATCAAGTTCATTTGGTTATTCAACACTATTGGAACTGTTTGGGAAAAAAAGACCCCTTTCATAAACAGCATAAAAATCAGAGATTTTTCATTCAGAAATGCATGAAAACCCTCTCAGAAATGTTAAAATAACTTGTGAATAAGAATGAAAACGCTTGGGATTTTTGAAAAAACACAAATTATCCAGGGTTTTTTATATTGTATTTGTTTGAAAATCATGTTTCAATTCAAGTTTGTCAAGATATTTTTGGTTGTATTATAATTTGAATGCTGAATAACCTTAGCAAATCAGGAAGATATATATGGCTTTCAATATGTACAATAGCTATAGAGGGAGAAGACATTCTTTTGACCAATTCATATATATAAAATAATACAATATATATGATATATAAAAATAAATATAAAAGTAATATTTTAACCTGTTTATATTTTCTATATAAATATTTTAGCTAATTCTGTATAAATTAAATTATACCTTTATTTTCATATAGCATATATATAATATCATTATCTATAAATTTATATACTTGAATTGGACATAAGAATACAAATTTTTATACAGATGCCTTATTATTGCCTTATTTTTGGATCTTATAATAAGCATTTTTTTCAAATGTTTTCTTCTTGGTTTTTCAGCTCAGTATTTTAATGGATACAAATGTGGCATTAATAGCTCACAAATGATTAATGGATAATATTTCAAGATATAAATAACAAAAGCAATTTAAAAAGCCATGATAGATTGTCTTTTTCACAAATGAAACCACTTTTGCTTTATGCACTATGCATTACCAATTACAAAGCTTATTGTACATTGGGAAAAAACTGATATAAAATCACATGTATCAGAAAAAATGCAACAGAAACAACACAATTGACAATACAAAACTATCTGAAAGCATTTTAAAATACACAGAGGTTTCCATAGGGAAGGGTTAATAAATCTAATTTGATTATATGAACCTTACTGACATTAGAATTAAGTCAATAAACAAACCAGAAGGATGTTAGAAAAAAAATATTGACTCTGAAGTTGTGAAGTCTCTGGATCCTCCTTGTATATCCTGAAGGATGCAGTGAAGGCATTGCTAAAGGGGTAAAATCTTTCTCAGTTCTAAGCAATCCTTGGCCATTTTACATCAAGTTCAGGCCTGCCTGGTAGAGTTATAGCCAATTTCTTTAGCATAAAAGCAAATAAGTAAGCAAATAAGAAATGTGTGCTTTTCCATACCCCTGAATTTGCTCAGTAGTGTAACAGTCACTGTTCCATATGACTGGTGTATGGGTAATGGGACAGTTACACAGTTTCCCAAATAATTTTATATAGCAAAGGAAGTTAAATAGGGGCCAGATTTCTTTCAAGAGAGTTGCCATTATTCCCTAAGTTTTGCACAGGTAGTGAGAGTCACCCACAGACTGATTGAAGTGTTGCACTGCCATAGTACGAGCAGAGTGCTCCCATGGGCAGGAAGCTGGAACAAGGTTTGAGTTCTGTACCTGGCTTAAAAGGACACATAATTTCTTACCTGATGGGCCACAGCCCAGCCTGGAACGCCCCTCCCAAAGAAGAAATGATTTGCAGATTCTGGTTTCCTCAATGTATTACACAACAGGACCTAGAGGTCTGTGACAGCTAATAAAGATATGCTGTGTTCCTTTGAATCCTTCACAGTTTAGATGTATTTTGTTGCTCTGCTTTCAAAAATTCACAGCTAAAATCTCTTTCTAGCTTTTGATGAATGATCTTTATAGCTGTTTTCTCATCTTTTGATGAATGCTTTTATGAGAATAGATACATCTTGTACTATTTTATTTTCTTGACACAATCTTTGTTACATGAATGAGGCAGTAACTTTTAATGTCTTGTGCCTCCTGTGAATTACAGAAATCAGCTGTTAAGTTGCTGACCTTTTCAGTGGGCTGTGTTTCTGATAGAAGGCCATTCCACTCTATTTTATCAGCTTCTCTTGATTTGTGGGGAAGGGACAGGGATGTCCAAGTGCAAAAAATAGAAAGTACTTACACTTTTGTGCTTAGAGCATGGTATTTCACTAGTGATATTCAGCATTAACATCCTGATGCTTTAGCAGATGAGAAATGGAAGATTATGCAACCAGAAATGTATTCCCACAACAACGGGACACAGCACATACCTACTGTAGTTTTGTTATGAAGTTGAGACAGGTAATCATGCACTTTTTCCTGGACGAAAACACAAATATATCCAAATGTCTTCTCACGAGAATATAACCAGAGGTTGTATTTTACTTGGGTGTCTTTAAATAGCAACAACAACAACATAAATAACAAAAAACATCATTTTAAGACCTGATACTTAAGAGTCCCTTACCTTAACCAAAGAGTGTCATTACTTACTTAAAGGAGTAACTTCAAGAATGGCTAGTGTTTCTCCCAAGGATCAGCCTCTTAATAACAGTATTAATTACGGGCTTAATTTGGTATGGTTTGCTCAGCTCTAAACCCGAATCACAAGCTGAGATAAAATATACCATATGGTGATCCTCAGATGTGAGTCTCATAGTTTGTGCTAACATGGAGCTGATCTCCAGAGGTCCATTCCAACCCCAACCATTCTGTGATTCTTGGATTCTCTGAAAACTCTTCTTTAACACTAAAAAGAATTTCCTGTCTATCAATCATCACTAGAAGAGGGAGCAATGTAAACAACTGAAGTGCTACTAAATTAATTAATTAATTAAATAAAGCTCTTTTACCCTTCTGCTTGAAATAATTCAATTTGACATTTAACAGAAGTTCAATTCACATTGAATATAATATATGAGGTTTAGAGATTCAGGGCTGATTCATATTCCTAAACACTAGAGTATGCAGTAGGTAGAGTACTAAAATCCACAGCCTGTGCCTTCTTATCCTCAGTATTTTTTTTACAAGACTTTGCACAGGGAAGTACATCTAACTCCTAAAACAAGCAATGGCACAGAAGAGTGAGTTCATCATTTATAGTTCTGATTGTAGAGTTTAGAACTTGCAATCAACCACTCACACAAAAAAACCTCTGTGCTGCCTATTTATTTTTAGCCACTGCACAATTAACACTAGATTAAATATTACACCTACAGTGCTTTTTTCTTTCAATCTGGGTCTTTCAGTTGCTGGGCCTTTGTCTCCCTGCATCTCAAACAAATGTGCTCCAGAATTTTTTTACTCTTTTTTTTTTCCCCATAACAATTTCATGTTTTGATAACAGTTATTGACAACAGTCTAAGGCTTAAGACTACTATTTATTTTCAAAATAGACTTGAAAGGCTTTTTTGAGCATGCATAATTACACAGCCATTGTGCTAGAAAAGAACAAGGATACAGTGGTCTTTTGCCGGGTGTATTTTCCTGCACTCCAGAGACCTATGGATAGATAAGCTAGGCCTGTATTTGTGTCTACTTTCTGGATTTTTCTTCCATAAAACACATGTGATATCTTTGGCCCTGTTTCTTGATTTTCCACATGAAATCTAAAGTATTAACAATCTTACCCTACGCTGCTACATTCATGTGGTTAATCCTACAGAGTATAGGTTTTTGGACAGTACTACCCCACCTACATCTTAAGCACTTTATTTAGATAACCCACCACACACCCATTTTCTCAATCCTCTTTCATCTCTCTTTCTGGTGTGGATGTTGATGTGTTTGGCTGGGAGACCACTTGCATGGGTAGAGCACTTATAGCCTGCTGAAGCCCACGAGACACATCTTAAGTAGAACCCATCTAGAGGGAAAAATATATTGGTTGTTTATTTAAAGGTTGTTGAAACGAGCTCTGAGTCCACAACATTAGCTGTTAATATTATTTCCCCAGTCTACTTTAGGAAAGACCTTTACAGGAAAATTTACTGCACACTGCTTTAATTCCTTGTAAACCAAAAGCAAACAGTTTAATCCTTGCTGGCATTACTTGTGCTTTATTTGTCAGAGGGAAACAGAGAGGCGTAATTAACTGTCATGTTTTGCATGGACAACTGGCTCAGTGAGAAATAAAATAAATAAGGGAGAATGTGAAACTTAAGGCCTGATGGTGCCCCCTTAACATGTCCCAGACTGAAGATTTTATTTTCAATTTGAATGATGTCTTCTATCCACAAGAGTGTCCCAGTAGGGTCTCTAAAGAGAGAGGTCTTTCATTCCTGTCACCAATCTTCTCTTCCCCCTTTCTTAAGTGACTTCTATTTGAACTGTACAAATAACATTTGAATCAGCTTACAAATTATTGCAATGAAGCAAGGGAAACAAATCACACCTCTTCCATAAGTCTGCCACAGTTTTTTTCCTCAAACATCAAAATTTCCTATTTTGTATGTACCAGATGGCAATGTCTTCAGACAACTTCCAGCCTTATAACGACAGAGCATTGTGGTGTTACATGCACCCCTGATTTAAATCCCAAACAGTCTGGGTTTTTTTCAGATCATCAGAAAAGGATGTTCCAGTAGAGAAACAGCCAGACGACTGCCTCACATCTTTAAATCTGGAGACTGTTACAACATATGGCACCAGCCAGTTTGGACTGCTGCTGGGAGACGTGGCCAAGATCCCAGTTCTCTGCAGAGAGTTCTTGCACCAGGCAACTGTACATAAGATAATACATTTTTACCGTATTTATGTAAAAATGAGGAACAATTTATCATCTTTCAGGATTAGACTTGTATTCAGGCCTAATCATCAATGTACAAATGACTATTAAGAAGCTGCCATGAATTCGTGTATCTGTCAGACACGAGAAAACAAAAGGTGTAGAAAAAAGAGGAAAATAAACTTTCACATTTCTGAACCTGATTCAGTGCATTATGAACACCACAGCAGGTTCCCTCTTGAGCAAGGCATGACTCACCTGCCTTGCCCACACCTACTGCTTCTCCCCTGCGTGACATTAAATAAGCATCTGCAAAAGTGCTGGTTACTAACAGAAATTCAATTCATGACACAGAAGAGTGAAAAGAAATATCATTCTTTTTAAGCTTTTGTGTTTCTTCTTCCAGCCCCCACCACCTCTTTTTCTGGTTCTTAATTTGAATAGATTTGCATTTGGAGACCTTTCAAAGAAGATAAATTAAATTAGGTGCCCACATCTGATTGACATTTGCCATACTGGTTTGCAAATTGCCACAAAAGACATTGAAGAAATCAGAACATCTGATTCTTTTTGTCACTTTTCTTTCTTTTCTTACCTCCTTTTCCTGTTTCAATGAAAGACTTTCTCCTCTTGACTTCTGGATTCTCTTTCACCATCTCTTGCTACTGTCTCTTCTGTTCTTGGCTCCCAATTATGATTCTTAAATTTATGGTTTGCTTTGGCTCTATCAGTCTTCATCATATAAATATCTGTAACTGTTTACGGCAGTTATGTTATGTAACTTATTCTCTTATACCCCCGATGTTAAACACGGACATCTTATTTTTTAGGCATCAATTTTTATCTCCCAGGTTTGGAAGCTTTTCATGTGTTTCTAAGACAGAAGATTTCTGGTTTTGATAACAGAGAAAAATCTGCTGCAGACAAAGTGGGAATTAAAGGCATCCATAGACACAACTGGAGACCTGAGTCTGATCTGCAAGGCCACTAAATAGTGAGCACTTGATGGACGTTGGGTAGAAAATGTAAAGAACAGGACAATCCAGAAAAACTCAGAGAGAACTCCTTGTAGTAAAGAAATTGTATATGTTCTCATATAGTTAGGAGCCAAGAGATGTGTTGTTTGAAGTCCTGCCTCTAAGAGTAACTTAAGAGTCCTTGACAAAGAAGATAAATAACCTGGAGAAACTTTGATGTCAGACCAAATGGGAAAGCTGGCCGGGTCCACAGAACATTTCAGAGAGGATATATTTGGATGTATTTACTTCACTAAACACATCCAAGGAAGGGGAAATACTGTTAACTTGTGTGTGTATAAGGTATTTGTGACACCCAAACTAAAGATAGATGGCAATGGTCTGTGTGGGATGAGCACTTGCTTTCCTGTTCCATTATCCAAGGCACCAGTCACTGAGTGTAGTGAGGCTGAGGGGAGCAGCATCACAGGCTACCCCTCTCACGTTCCTGAAAGGAAACATATTTTGTTACTTTCATATTTTGTTACTTAATACATATTTAATACATTCATTAAATAGGAGAACCATCCTAATTTCTTGTGTTTTACATGTCCCCTACACACCTACCCCTATTCCTAGCCCTTCTTTAGCCATCAGAGATTTCTAAGGAGTCTGCTCTGGCATTTAGAAGACACAGATGTTTCCTGAGGAGGAACACAAACATGAAATATATTGGAAACGAATATGACTTCGAGAGTCATTAGACTCTTCAAAAGACATCTCAATTACTTATTTAGTGAAGAAAGCAAAGGGAATAGTGTGAAGAAAATAAGTGAATTAAAATGAGGAAATCAAAGAAAAATCCGACTTGTGGAATCCCTGTGGTCTTTCTTTACTTGTTTGTTATTACTTCTTAACAAATGTATTTGAACCATTTTTGTCTATTATAATTCATCAACAATATTCCATTAGGATGTGAGAAACCATCCATTTAAGCATGAAGAATATGTTTCATTTCATATTATTTCATTTCATTATTTAGTACATTTGGAAGAGATTTATCATGATTAATCTCAAGAGGAAGAAAGTGAATTAGAAACCTTTGGTGTAAATCAGCTCTGTAGAAGATGAACTCAACAGTTTTGTTTGGCTAATTACAAAGGTAAGTTGCCACAACATGAATCCCCCTCTCTAAAACCTGTGTTTAAAACCCTATTCCTCTTCAGGTCTTTAAATTGAAATATACACTTAATTTTTAGCATCCAATTTCTGAAGCATGAGTTTCAACACTGCTTAGAAGGATGACAGATTTAGGTACATTGAATTGCCTTTCTGATGCCTAATTTTTTAATATTATAGTGGCCATCATTCTACCCTCTAGTCACATAGAGTTTGTTAAAGTCTAAAGGTCTGACCCTTTATACCTCTTTAAAGTTTATTTTTTTAATCTGACTTTCTTCAGTTTCCAAGGACATAATTTGACTGGCATTGCTTGCACCAGAATCCGCAGATCATGCAGACACATCTTTTATCCTTCCAGGGTCCCCACAACAAGACCTCATTTTCAGCTCAGTGACATTCCGTGACTGCATCCATCTCGAATGTGGTGCTGGCACTTTGAGCCCAGTCTGGTTGCCAGGGGAGTGAAAGCAGTGTAAACACTCCCAGCACACTCACTGATGCCTGATCTTAACAAACTTGGTATTTCACGCTGATGGCAGATCTCAGTGTACAGTTAGGTTTATTTACAGAAACCAGAATATATGCTTCTCATTTTAAATGAGGCCTAAAATGGTGTGAACCCCAGATTTCAGGTTTAACAGATCCTCAGCAGGTGTTGAGACAAAGAAGTCCATGAAATTATGTGACATTTACATTGACTGGGGATTTAATCTGAATCCTCCTTAAGATACAGCACTTGCACCTTTCTTGCCTGGCGTTTGGGAGACCTGGGCTGTTCTCCAGACTGAAGGCAATTTTCATTAATTTTATATTATCCTGTAATGGGATGAAATATTGTGAACAATATAAGTGATTTTTTTTCCCCAACTTCAATTTCACCCCAAAAGGATATTTACTGAAACAAATAATGTGACATACTGCTGGCTTGATCTAAGGACATCAGTTTTTGGTATTAAGGTTACAAGTAAAATTCTTCCTTCACTGTCTACAACACATTTTCCAGGGAATTTCATTTTTCTACCCCTTGCCAAATAAAAACCTTTCTATGTTATGAAAAGACTTTGCCTTACTCTTCCTCTTCCTATCCATCCCACTAACTGGAACTGAAGCTGTAGGGTAGGCCAGAATGGCTGTGTAACAGATTGACCAGTGGCCAACTTTTATCTGGAACAAAAAAATTTACTAACTTGATTGTAGTAATTGTGTTTATAATTCCTTTGAAACAGTATAGGATTCCAAAATGCTGGATCCCAATTTTAATTAAAAATTACTTAAACAATGTCTAAATTGGCCAGATAAACTGAATCCCTAATGTGAAGTGTTCTTTGTGGTTAATGAACCATTCCCCTGACAGTAAAAGCTTGGTACAAAATCACTGGTGTTCATAATATGGTCCAATAATAACACTGTTCATTATTATGATGATTATTTCTAGTTATAGTACAGCTTAAGGGGAAAGATGATTCATTAATAAATTTCCATTATTTTTTCTAATTCTAACAATTACTGCCTTTCCATTTTGTACCAGCATGACATCTAGACTCAAAGGTTAAGCAATGAGCACTAAATATCTGGTGGGCCTACTGTTCACTTCAGGATATGGTATTCATGGAAATTCAAGAGTGACAGAGAGTTTTCTATAAGTCCCTGAGGTTTTCTGCATGAAATATGTACTGAGTTTATGATATATTACATCAAAGCTGATGCTAGATCTTTGTAGTTTTCACTCCTGGGAGAATTATTGCTGTAAAAGGCTTGAAAATAATATGGAGAAATGAGAGAAAAGGGACATTTTTTTGTGGAGATATTGAGCTTTTCTTAGAATTGTTTAGGTTGGAAAAGATCTTTAGGATCATTGAGTTCAGCAATTAACCCAGCATTGCCACGTCCACCACTCAACCAAGTCCCTAAGTGTCATATCTACAAGTCTTTTAAGTACCGCCAGGAATGGTGACTCTACCCCTTCCTTGGGCATGAGTCTCCTTTTTCCAGCTTAAACAACCTCAGACACTGGACTGACTATAAGTGTGATTTTAGCCATGGACAAATATGTGTGTAAGCAGCAAAATATGTGATTAAAAGAAATCTTTATATTGCTTGTACAATAACTTGATTAGAGTATGAGGACAGCCATCCTTAAACTGAATATACACAGTAGGAGCCAGGATTGCTGGATAGTTCATTGCATATTAATGCACTTTTGATCAACTTAATTCAAATGGCTTGATTATAAAACTGTCTTAAATTCAGGGATCTTGTGGTATGTAATGTGCTTTAATTAGATGCATACATAAAGTACCATGTCTTGCTGAGTCTTTACAGTGCAGTAACAGGAAAGCAGTGTGTGATTATTAGACACTATTTCCAAAAGGATAAACTGGATCTCATCTAATACAGAATAGATGGAGCATGGGTGAAAATGGACAAATTGTTTCAGACTAAGAGACCTTCTTGCTTACGGATCTGTCCTCAGTATAAGCCAATAGTGAATGACTAGAGTCACACCTTGACAATTTGCTAGCCCTCTTTAGAAACTACAATCTACAACTTTTAGAGTTTCCAAAATAATATGCATATCACCTCCCAAAATCTTTTATCTAACAACTCCATTAAAGAAGGTTTCACCCAACTGTTATGAAACATGAAGTGCCCTGGTTAGAAGATCACTCAGAACTGTCCAGCCGAAGCATTCACTTGCAAAGCTGTCACATACAAAAAAATATACAATTTTCTGTATTTACTTCAGTAACTTCTGATCTCATGGACGATATGTTTTAGAGATTCTTAGGGGTATAAAGAAATGCCATCTGTGGCAGGAAACCTATTGATGGTGTCATGAAAATATAACATAAAGCTGAGAAAAAGTGTGGCTGTGTGAGTTCAGCTGTGAAATCACAAAGCAGCTGGGTCAGGTAAGAGCACTAGCTCTCTTTCTCATATATGCCACTGGCTATCACCGCATGCTTTATATAAACCAAGATATTGGCAAGAGATATTGCAAAAAGTAATTAGCTTGTATTTCAGAAATAATACAGAGCGGCAGACTGCCCTGTACTGGAGTGCTGAGCACCTTCAACTTCTATGGCTTCAGTCAGGAGAGGAGGAAGAACAGTGCTGGCAGGCAGCCAGTGCAAGGTCTTGGTGTGAAGCAATTTGTGTAAATGTAAGGCAAGATAGGCTGTGACTTCCAACTTCAAGACATTAATCAGTGTGTATGTTTCAGTATATACACTAACTATGGGCCTGAGGCTTAAAATTGAAATCCTTAAGACAAATTCTTACAGACTAAATAAAATAATGAAATATGACAGATAGTTAAAACCTTCTATGGATATAGAAAAAAGTCTTGATCTGACATCATTAACATAATAATTCAAAGAAGCTTTGGAGCAACTTGATAGAAAAATTAAAATTGGCTTGGCACACCCCTTTTAGAAGATTGTCTCTAAACCTGCAAAATCCTACTCAACACCACTGAAGTATCCCAGCTTATTTCCTCAGAGACCTCCAAATTGCACCAGAGTCTAGCTCTTCTAAAATACCAGGTGGGAAGTTTTTTCATTCTTTTTTTTAATCTGAAATGTCACAAAGCCTTCTATCTTCTCACCAACTTTATGAACATCTGTCCCAGCAGTAGCCTGTAGAATAAATAAAGATCTTCTCCCAGTAGGCACAGCAACGCAAGATATTTCCAATATTTTCCTGTCCTCTATCACGGTGACCAAGACAAAAAACTGAAAGAAAATAACCCTTATAAATGCCAGATGTCATTGTGATGTACTAAGGGGAAACTGCTTCCACTGGGAGCGGTCTGGCTCCATACCTCTCTACCTCTGCAGTAGCAAGAGCACCTGTTCAGGTATCTTTTTGGTCTTTGGAGAGCTGACGAAGTCCAACTGGATCTACCTGATCTATCTGACAGAGCCAGGACTCCACTGCAGCTTCTCTGAAACATATTAATATGTTTTCAGTATACCAAGACATAGCAGCAATGTAATGCCAGTGTAATAACTTAATTCGAGTCTGAATTTAATCCACAACTCATCTTGCCTTATTGAGACTTCAGGACTCAATTCTTTTCCTTATTTTGTTAAAGAAAGTGTAGTGTCATTGCCATTATACGCACAAAGCCCAAACATTGATCTTTTCTAGCTCCATTTAAGTTAATGGAAAAGTTGCTATTAATTCTGTTTGGAATTCACTCAAACCCCGTGAAGAGAAATGAATTCTTCTCTACCTTCAATTTAAAAAAAAAATGCTATAATATGTTCTGGGCAGAGGCACATGCTCATTTTTTCTGATCATGTATTCATTACCTGTAAAATCTAAAGTCTATTGACAGACCTTAATATAGACTCAACAACTCACAAATAAGTCTACAAAATAGCCTATGCATTCATCTTTGCTTGATGGTAAATGTTTATGCCAGTGGCATTGTAAATACAACTTCAATGGGTAACTGAGAAACACATAGCATGCATTAGAACTAATAACTTATGACTTGTTATTTGAATACTACAGTTAGGGCACATTTTGGATAATTGTGTCTAACAGTTTCCTACAATTAAGTACAGCGCTTTCCTGTAATAGACTCTCTTATCTTACAGTTGCCTGGAGGGAGAGGTTTTGGGGGAGAACACTTGGAAGAAAGGCTTCTAGAAGCCTTGCAAGTGTGCTGGTTTTGTCTGGGGTAGAGTTAATTTTATTCACATTAACTTGTATGCAGATGGGTTTTGAATTTGGGCTGGAACCGGTGTTGATAATACAGAGATGCTTCAGTTATTGCTGAGCAGCACTCACACAGAGTCAAGGCCTTTTCTGCTCCTCACACCACCCCACAAGCAAAGAGGCTTGGTGGGTGCACAAGAAGTTGGGAGGACACACAACTGGGACAGCTGATCCCAACTGACCGCAGGGATATTCCATAGAGTATCATGCTCAGCATATAAGGCTGAAGGAAGAAGAAGGAAGGACAGGCATTCCATGTGATGGTGTTTGTCTTCCCCAGTCACCATTATCCATGATGGAGCCTGACTCTGCTGGGGATGGTTGAACCCCTGCCTGCTCATGGGAAGTGGTGAATGAACTCCTTGTTTTCTTTGCTTCCATGAGTGGCTTTTGCCTTGCCTATTAACCTGTCTTTTCTTCATCCCAGGATTTTTCTCCCTTTTACTCTTCTAATTCTGTCCCCCATCCCACTAGCAGTGCAGGGAGAGGGAATAAGCAGCTGTGTGGGGCTGAGCTGTCAGCTGCAGGTAAACCGCCACAAGGAATGTCATTTTGCCTCCTTTTCCAGTGAGTATGTGAAATGTGGATAAATTTCAACAGCAGTACTGGTGGTAGAAGGTTCCTTAAAAAACAAAAGGTGATTTTCTTCTGCCAGTCAAATACGGCATTTTGCGAGGAATGGATTTTTATCCACACTGACATAAAAGTACAAGAAAGAAATCTGATCGAACTTCAGAAATGAAAAGCAGAAGCATGTGTATCCCTAGGGTCAGACAGGGAAAACAACATGTAAAGTGTCAGGTGAGAGTAAAACATGTAGGATATTCTGGTAATATCAATCACAAGAACTGCAATAGGAGACGCAGCAAATCTTTCTTGACAGTGCATTAAAAGTTAATTTTTGAATCTGCCCACTGCTCTCTGCCAACATGATGGGATGCAGCACTAAAATGCCTCCATTTCTTTCTGCCTTGGGACATAGCAACCAACCTGAATACTTTGCTTGGCATAAGAACCATGAGAGCTTTTGCAGAGTAGAAGATTCTCATAAACACTGAGAGTCCGACATAATGATAAGGCATCTTACATCTGACCCTACAGTCAGACTTGTTTAGAGGACTGTGCAAAGACACACACAGAAACTTGTAGAGACTTTAGAACCAAAGATAAATTCTATGGGAACCAAAGGTGAACTTTAGCCATGTACTACAGGCTTCACCCTGCAAAAATGGTGACACTATTTCACCCTGTATCTTGATAAAGGGACTTGTCTCATATAATCCACATCTAATGATAACTTAATGTAGATGATGATGTTTTAGTCTCTTATTTGTTATTTGACACTAAGACACTGATGGGAGAAAGAGAATTACTGGCATTTTTATTTATTGAAGTAAAGGGGAATCTTTGGGCAGAGAAGAAAAAAAGTGTATGAACAACGCTACAAGAATGAACAAGATATGTGAAGGGACAGCCAAAACAAATATCACAGTTATAGACTGTCACTGCAGCAGAGTGAAAAAAACAAATTTGGATTATGCCATGCAACACTTTCAAAATGAAGCTTTTTAAAAGACCAAAAAACTGGTTTGGTTTCTTTTCTTCACCTCATGCATTGCTTTCTGGCAGCCAAGGACGAAAAGAAAAGTGCTGGAAAGTCACAGGACATTTGTACTTGTGACTAGAACTGTTTCTTGCAGAAAAATAAAGTTTCAGTAGTCTGAAGTTATTATGAGATCATGCTGAATTATGGCTAAATGTCTGAGTAATGGTTCATTTAAATATTTTTGTTCTTAAATAAAAATTCATTTTGACATTTAAAAAATTAAATATTTTGATATTCTATTTTGAAACAATATTGTTTTAAAATCTGCTTGAATTAAAAATGATGAGAAGGAAGACAAGAACTAAAACATAAATGATTTTGAGGTGGACAAAATAATTATGTTGATGAATTTGTAATTATTTTGTTTTAATCAACTGGAATATCAGTTGTCCCAAAAGAAGGTTAAATTTTGACATGTTTAGTACTGTTTTATTAAACTATCTTCCCAGACATGGCTTTGTCAAAGTGCTATAAGCTTTTGACATGAAACTGCATGTGAGGAGAGATTGAAATTTGAATGAGAAAATAAAAAAGATGTAAACATGGCTGCTAATGCTGGTCTCCTTACAGACAGTGAACAAGAAAGGAACCCTAGATCTCTAGTCTTGAATAATTTTCACTGTGAAGTAGAAGCTTTATTTCAGAATGTGCAAGTGCTCATGGTTCTGAAATGCTATAACCCTTGGGGATTGAACCAGCAAGGAAAGAGCAAGGGAAAGAAAATTAAAAGCTAAGACCACTTTGATTATTTCTTTGTGATCAGATGGAAAATGCCCTGTGCTGAATGCACATACTTTAATTGTAATTGTCTTTTTTCAATTTAAAAATTCCAGACTTAGTTTTACTGTTATCTCTGCTGTGGAGATGACACCATTTTATAGTAGCTCTTCATTTCTGCTAAGGAGACAGAAGAGTTCTGTGGGATTCTAACTGGCAGCGGTCTCTCTCTGGTGCGATGTGTTCATTTAATTGTGAGGAGCAGTTCCTATTCAGTGATGTCCATTAAGAGAACACCATTAAATAAGGATCTTTCTATTTATTTCTTGGGCA
Source organism: Atrichornis clamosus (assembly GCA_013400975.1). Classification (NCBI taxonomy): domain Eukaryota; kingdom Metazoa; phylum Chordata; class Aves; order Passeriformes; family Menuridae; genus Atrichornis; species Atrichornis clamosus. The sequence goes on along the minus strand of WBMZ01006814.1, from coordinate 274,471 downwards.
TCCCTCAAAAGAAAGACAGAAGTGAATAGCCTAAGGTCACTGGCACAGTAATCATAGTCCTTTCCAGCCATTTGACTGGATCACAGTATAGGAATTTTTTGGCTGAAGACTCAGCATATTTTTCTGTGTATCCCTTCCCCCTCAAGGGGACATGAACTTATAAGAATTGAAATTGATATCATAATGAGTAATATATACTGCAGAGAAGAAATCCATAGTAGATGAGGAAAAGCAGTTTTCCCATTATCTTTTTATTTGCATTATTTGTATGATATAGACATAATTTTTCTTTGTCACAGGTATTTAGTATTGATTGTGATGAGCCTATTCCTTGGTTAATGAATTTCCATTTTATGTAGTAAATGTAATACCTTTGTTGTATCATAAAGGGTCTATCCATGATCCAGATCCTGAAGACTCAGAAAGACTACCTCAGGTCCAACCTTAGAAAGGTGATGGGTATAAAACTTGTAAATTTGGACAGTGATGTGGGAAAGAGATTTTTCAGTGTGTGCAGTAAGCTGTTCCAAATACACCTTGTAGGTTATGGGATACACTGAACTTCCCCTGACAGCTTCAGGCAGTCAAGAAACCAGCTGGACAGGATGAAGGGTAGGGTAGAACGACACATCTGAAAGGGGGTATCTTTCAGTGGAAGTATGGAAACAGTCCCCAAGATTTACAGATTGTTATTGTTCATAAATGCTGAAGGACTCATGGCTTCTAGGATGAACAACACAGTTTTGAAGATTTTTTTTAAGTTTGCCTCTCTGGTCTCAATCTAAGTTAGTCCTGACTTGGAATTATTACAAAAACAGTACTGCCATATGAAACTGGTTGTTTCTGCCAGTTTTCTAGTGGCCAGACAACCTTACTACCATATCAAGAGGACAGAAAACCAGCAGCTGTTCCCAACATGTGCGTTTTCTGCTGGGCAGTGTGGGAAAGCAAAAGCACTGAAGAGTGCTGAGCAGCTGTGTTGTCATTGCTTGTCATGGTGCAGCAACAGCAGCAGCTGTGGATGGGAACTCAAGTAGTTGGCCTGGGTCAGGGAAAAGGCCCTGCTGTGATGAGGTTCAACTCCTGGAAACCAATCTCTTGCAAAGCTTCCATGTAGTCTACATAGATCCAGGAGCTGGTGCTATACCACAGGTTTATTAAGGAATAATATTCTAGTCATGCTCCAGAACTAAGGTAAGAGAAACTTGTTCATTGTCCTTTATGAAGTAAGGATAAAATTAGAATATCACATTTTTGAGGAAAGGGAAACAAAATGTCTAAACTAACCAGAGGATAGGAGATGGGCATTTGTCTATTTCTGGAAAAAGTTACTGATCTCTAGATATTGCTGGTCTCTCCAATTTAGAAATGAGTATTTCACAATATCTTCAGGATGCACCTGTTTGCATTAAATAACATAGTGCTCCCAAAACCTAAAGGACCTTCTCTGTGTATTCACATGCTGAAGAAATGTTTTCCAATATTGAAAGAAATGAGGGGATTTTCCCTTCCAGGGAAGAAAATCAAGGCTACACTCTGCAAGTGTGAAATGTGATACAGAATAAAATTGAAAAGCAATAGAGAAGAGCTATCATCTTATGCAATTCTTTGATCTTAAGCATCAGTGAACAGTAAAGCAGCTTGTGTTTTCGAAAAAGTACCATGCTAAGTTTGTGTGATATTCTGCCAGGTACTCCATGGGCCTCACTCGATGGGTGCTTTTGCATAAGGAGGACTGTGAAGACCAAGAAAAGAAAACACAACCTTTGACACCACAAAATTTGATGGTAAGGAAGATGAATGTCTCCTGGCAAAAGGACAAAGCTGAAGTAATGAAACAAGGATTTGATTGACAGGCATGTTAACTGATAAGAATATTACCCTTGCTATGCTCTAGGGCACTCAGCTATGGTCTCTTAAAGTGGAAAGGAAAGACATCACAGAGAGATACAGGACTTTGTGAACTTGGAAGATGCAAAACTGATTTTTCATAGGACATCACCTAAACTTGAAAAGTCATTAAAACCAGAAATAATTTATTCAGTAATGAAAAAAATTGCTCAAGATTTAATACAGAGAAGGAAAACCAGCAAAGTCATAGTGTTTTTTTCCCACTTATGAAGATTTAAACACTGGGACTGAGCAGGGGTGTAGTGGCCAGTGGTCTGTGTAGAGCTAACAGATTCATTCACTCACCTGTTTGGTCACAGAATTTCCTATTCCAGCAAGGATTTTTCATTTTTTAGGACACTGGCTAATCTTAATTGTAGTTGCAAATCCAGATGCCAAAGATAGATAGAATTTTTGTGGGACAAGTAAAAAGTTATTTTCAGAGTTTTTTCAAATTCTGTTTATTTTTTAACATTGATCTGCCATGGTCTCCAAACACTCTGTGTTACCCATGTTATTTTGATTTCTTTCTTGGTCTTCATCTTGAAAGTAACCTGAAAAGACCTCATTCACAAAGCAATTTTAGGGACAAAATCAGATTTTCTCCAAAGTTATTATTCTACAGCACTTGCTTACACCTTGTGATATGCAGAGTCCTGTGGTTCTGCAGTCCACTTAGGAAAAGACCCTAAAAAGTTAACTAAGGATTTTTTTGTGTGTGTGACTGTAAATTAAAAAAGCTTAAGAGCGTTAGTCTACAGATATCACCCTGAAAATTGAAAAAGGGAATTAAGAAGAACCTGCCTGGTCTCTTGTGATCTCTTAAATGCATTAGAAGTCAGAATTGTTAACTCCAGGCCAGTGTAAATAGGCACAGAAAAAACAAAGCCAAGATGAAATCAATGCTACAGGAAGAATCGGAATAGCTAGAGAAAAAAAAGGTTCATTTCATGATAAATTTGTTGCTTCTAAATTGCTTTTTGCTGCTCTCTGCCCACCCTTCAGTGTACTCCCCAAAGGGTATCCGGTTAAAGACTCCATTTTCATTTGGAAGTGGGTGGGCAGATTTTAAATTTAGGTGACTTTAGGTTTCCTCCCCTCAAAAGCTGCATTAGAGCTCCTCTTTCCATAAAACTTTTGGCTTTGAAAGTGTATTTCAGCAGAAATTTATTTTGTTGAGACAAGTTCTCTGCACAGATTTTACTGGAGTTTAGGCACTGCTGTGAGTTACCAGACCTCATGAGTGCAGCATGAAGGGCAAATGCCTTCAGTTTGCATTAGCCCAAGGGAATGACAGAAGTTCCTTCACTGGAAAAAAAGGGAATGTGTTTGATGAAGTAGAACAGTTGCCATTAAAGGTCTGTGTTTAGGGGAAAGCAGCCTAGGTCTGTGCCAAAGGCAGTTAACATTTCCTTGCAAGCTTTTCCTTTATGTGTGGAACTCTTAAGTGAATTATTTTTAATCACACACCACAGGTTGAAGTCCCAGAAGGGAGAATTTTCATCAAATGCATAGATCCTTTCTTCCATAAAGAGCTCCAAAACCAGGTGGCTGTACTTTCCAGTGCATCATGAAACAGGGGATGCTGTTCCAGCAAGCATCCAAGTGCATAAGAGTTCACAGGATATTTCTGAACCTGTTGAAAAGTGCTGGTTTTAGTAACTGTTTGCCTGTAATTTCTCTTTCCTATAATTGGTGCTGTGTCACTATTTAATGTATCATACCCTCATGAAAAACACTAAGCCGACATTTTCTATGGACAGTCTTTTTTGTTAGATTATGCCACGCGTAAAGGTGATATCCAATTGTCTATGCTCCTGAGAGTTCCAGCACTCAGCATTATAAAATCCTCAAAGAAAAAGAGAAAGAACACTTATGAGCAGAAAGAGGAAGAAACATTGGGAACATTTTTTTCTAAATAGGCTGCATCCTTTGTTTATAAGCTGAATCTCTACTGTAAAAACTACTGTGAGTAAAATACAAGCTCTCATTTTTGTCATTTCTTTGTGATTTTTTTGACCACGTCTTCTAAGAGGACCGTGATGCCTCTTCTGCAGGAAAAATCTTACTGTACTGAGATAACAAAAGGACAAGATGTTGAGTATACATTTGACCAAAGAGGGGTTTGGATTGTTCAAGAATGGAATGGGGAAGTACCTTAAACAGACAAGTGCCAGAGGAAGCACTTGGATTTGGATTTGGTTCAGTTACAATCCTTTGTTAAGTCTAATAGCTGAGACAAAGTCAAGTGATTAAGCCAGGAAAATGCATGCTCTCTAAAACAGCACCACATAAGAATGAATTGTCAAGTGTCATTTTGCAAGCCTACAATACAGGCTTATAGACATTTTCTTTGCTATGTTGTAAAAGCTAAAACCACACTGATGACCTGAGGTGTCCCCATAGTCTACAATTCAGATGCCTACATTTCACACTACAAATGACTGGAACAAGAAGTTAAATTAATTATGAACTGTTGTTCCTAATCTAACCAAAACATTGATCTGATCTTTCTGCTTCCCCCCTTCTCCTTCTTTAAACTTCCTATTTAGTCCTGATGTAAGTTATAATTTATAACAAAAATAAAATATTCTGGTTTTTCACAGCTTCCTCTTGTATCAGTGTCCCATACTCTAACAGTTGAATAAACACAGAGTCAAGGTGTCCATCAGTTCTCTGTAACCAGTAACCATCTGATGTTTAAGTAAACAGACTGGGCATATGATGTCCTGTTTTATGCTTCTCTTCTAGCAGTCATTGAATATAAAAAGCTGTTTAAAGAGCAGCAGAAGAATAAAAGATTATTTGAGGCAGGCTAATTCAGTGACCACTTAGAAAGATAATTATCATATACCCTACACGTGCTTCTTATTTTGAGGTATGTTTCAGAAGTAAATAAATTTTTAAAAATTAAAGGGAGAGTATTTTTGGAAAAGGAAAGTTTTAAAGATCTAAATAAAATTTCATCTTTCTGCAACCCTCCTATGCCCTCTGCCACTAATGAAAGTAGAGGAAACATAGCAAGAAATTGAATTTCTGGCCCTGCTCCCTTTGAAGTCAGTGACAAAATTCCCATTAATTTCTACTGAAGTAGGTTCAGATTTTTAATTTGCATTGTCCATTTCTTAGTGGAACATATACATTGTCTCAGTAGCACACCTTTGTGCTGCCAAAACACACTGAGATGCTTTGCACTGATATTCAACAGAGCAGGTTAAGCTTTGTTAATAGTTAGCTAAACATACAGACTGCCTTCTTTTAAAATGCCAAATTTTGAGACCTTCTTCTTTTCTCTTCTACTCTGGTAAAATACCTGGTGTTCTCTGGGTATTCTTGGCAGAACAAACAAGATTTTAAATTGTATCCTGTGTATTGATCGAGTCCTCAAATAATCAGAGGGGATGCCACTCACCTTTCTAATATCATGTCTTTGTACAGCTCATGACCTTGTCTATATACAAGTGTTGCAGAAGTTTAAGTGACTCAAACCCGGATCAGTCACGTTAAAGCAATGCAAAATATACCATTAAGTGCATTTGACCAAGTTTAAATTTCCCTTAAACTGATTTAGCCTGTGGCCCTTTGTAAACTAAGCCAAGCGATTAAAGCAGGAGATGAATTAGCTGAAGTCCATCATGTTAAAAAGCTGCAACTCTTTTTGCACAGTTAACACTTAAAATTTCAGTATCAAATAGGAACTTCTTTGAGACACTGCAACTCATGAATATAGCAAAATCATAGAATCATATAATAGTTTAGGCTGGAAAATACCTTTAAGGTCAGAGTCCAAGAGTTAACCAGCACTGTCAAGTCCACCACTGACCCATGTCCCTAAGTGTGATATCTACAGGTTTCAAATACCTCCAGGGATGGTGACACAACCACTTCCCTGCACAGTCTGTTCCAATGTTCGATAAGTGAAGAAACTTTTCCTAATATCCAATGTCTGGGGTGTATTTCTATCCTTATCTCAAGTTTTTATTACTAGGACTGCCATTTAGGGGCCCAGATGGACAATAGAGGCCCAAAGGACAACAGGTCCTTTGGATGTTCAATTATTTTTGGCCCCAGCAATTTGATCCACAGAGCTTCCTGGAATCCCTGAAAGCCCAGGTGCTGTGAGATGGGCTGTTGGAAGCTTGCCAAGGGGAACTGGCTCAACTTCTGCCCCTGATGCAGCAATTTAAGACTGTGAATCAAAGTTACTCTTGGGGTGCTGCCTTCTACAATAGATCCATAGTATAGTCCAGGTAAAAAACCTACAAGCATTGGAATAAAAAAGAAGGGAATAGCTTCTAGCTTGTGGTCAGGGTACATATACAAGAAACCTTAATGACTGTGAGAAAGAACTCTGGCTTTTGACTCCACTCTGAAGAACAACAGTTATTTTACATTAGACAGTCATAGAATAATGGAAAAAATCATCACAAAATCTATCACGCAAGGACTGAAATGCGTATATCCCACCCTGAGCTGAAACAAAACAATGCTAAAAAATTGATTCATGTAGGTTTAAGAGGTGAACTTTGAGTTCTGTCTTTTATACTAAAACAGGTCTGTACAGGATGGGGGTGCCAAAAGCCAAAGATCTGATAGGATTTTTGAAGAGGAGGAACAAAAACACAGTACAGGAAACAGGGGTGATGTACACCATTATTTTTACCAGGTCCAACTCCAAACACCTCATATAACTGCACTACACCAAGGGCCATTGAGAGTCTCCTAAAGCACAGCACTTCCCAAGCAAGTTTTCTGACCCCTCAAGCAATGCTTGGACTAGCATCTTGGAAAACATATCTAAGTTTATTTTGACAGGGAATGTTTTCCCACAGTCATAAATGTCTCAATAATCTTTTGTGAATGGCTGAAGTTATTGAAACCTCCTGCACTGCAGTAATATATTCCTTCCTCTAACAGACAGCCTTGTTTTCTGAAGGCTTACTGGAAAATGAAAGTCTTATATAAAATGTACTTCAGATCATTTAACTTTTCTATCTCCTTTTATAACCTAATGAATTTTATTAATTTTAATAATCTCCTTGTGGGCTCAAGTATTGTAGGGCTGAGATTAAAATGCAATCCATATGAATCTGGGTTCATAAAATAAACTAAGTCCCTTCTTGCTTACAGGGTTACAGTCACTTGATTCAGCCAATGCAGCTGAGAAATGGGATGTGAGTAAACTACCTGCTAATTGATTTTTATTCTTCTGTGTCCACACAAATCAAGCAGAGATGGTTAAGCTACTATCTAAATTAGGGTTGATACATATCTGCAAGGAACCCTTTCTAGAGATAATAAACCTGCAGCCCATATCAGTATTTTTGTAGCATTATCAGTTGATGCAATCAGCGACAAAGATAAGCATGAGCTGATGCACATGGCAATTTTTCGTTTCTCTGTTTCAGCAGAGATGGGCCCAGTAGTGCAAACAGAGATATGACTGATTGTAAAGGTGTTGCCCTTTGCTGGCAGTTGCCCTTTGCTGGCAGCAAGAAATGAAACCCCCAAGTAAAGCACTTCTCTGATAACAGGAACTTCCACTGAAGCTGGTCGAACTGTGGCCCAATATACTTATAGTGAAAATCTTGTGTATTCCTTGGCTTTCACCAATAGCTGATAGAACCAAACAACTGAGAGCATCTTTGTTTCTTACATTGCAGCTTAAGAGGAAGGTTATCAAACTCAGCTTCCAAGAAAGGATATATTCCAGTGAAACTGAATATATTTGATGACTTCTTGCAATTTTAAATAATGCCCTATAATGCTTTATTACAATTGTTAAAATGCTTTTATTTTAAGAGAGCTATTTCTGACAGCTGGCTTAATTCTGTTAAAAAGGAAAGGAAAGGAAAGGAAAAGAAAAGAAAAGAAAAGAAAAGAAAAGAGAAAAGAAAAGAGAAAAGAAAAGAGAAAAGAAAAGAGAAAAGAAAAGAGAAAAGAAAAGAGAAAAGAAAAGAGAAAAGAAAAGAGAAAAGAAAAGAGAAAAGAAAAGAGAAAAGAAAAGAGAAAAGAAAAGAGAAAAGAAAAGAGAAAAGAAAAGAGAAAAGAAAAGAGAAAAGAAAAGAGAAAAGAAAAGAGAAAAGAAAAGAGAAAAGAAAAGAGAAAAGAAAAGAGAAAAGAAAAGAGAAAAGAAAAGAGAAAAGAAAAGAGAAAAGAAAAGAGAAAAGAAAAGAGAAAAGAAAAGAGAAAAGAAAAGAGAAAAGAAAAGAGAAAAGAAAAGAGAAAAGAAAAGAGAAAAGAAAAGAGAAAAGAAAAGAGAAAAGAAAAGAGAAAAGAAAAGAGAAAAGAAAAGAGAAAAGAAAAGAGAAAAGAAAAGAGAAAAGAAAAGAGAAAAGAAAAGAGAAAAGAAAAGAAAAGAAAGGAAAAAAGAAACCTAGAAGCCAGAAATCCAGAGGAAAGTACCACTCTATCGCCAAAGGTGCCCTCATAAGATTCCACCCTAACACAGCCAAGGAAAAAGGGTGAAAGCACCTTTTGAGATCAGCTCATTTGGAAAGATCAAAGAGAGGACAGAAGCACAGTTACGTCCACATCCTTATCTTTTCTGTTGTGCTTTCACAATAACTTTAAATATTCCAGTTAAAAGATGGTTTATATGAAGACAATGCTGCCCTGTTCCTCTCAGTAATTTTCATCCCTTCTAGTTCTGATGAGGTAGATTCAAAATCTTGGTGGGTGAGAGACGTGTTCAAGTACGGAGTGAAAAGAACTCTTCCATCTTGTTTTGAAGATGGAAGACACAAACTGGGTATGCAAGAGCACATAGCTCATTCCCAAGAATGCTCCAAATTCATACTCCAACCACTAACTGAATGGCATTGCAGTTCTGAGACATCCTGTGCTGCTAGAAATGAAAGGCATGATTGTTTAATTCAGTAGCCAAGACATAAGAATATGGTATATCGTAATGTGATGTACATACATTAACTTACATATGTGGTAAATAAAGCCAAAGCATAGAAAAAATTTCAACTGTTACACATTTTCAAGCATGTCTCCATTTAAAAAGAAACAAACCAAAAAACAAACTAACAAAAAACTTAGAAGGAAAAAAGTCCTAGTTTTACTTTTGCTACCTTTTTCATTATTTTAAGAAGGCTTGGATTTTGGTGAAGGACTTTGGTGATGAACTTTGGGTAATTATTTGAAGTATACTTACAACTCAGACAGTGGTAAGAGGCACAAGGTACAATCTATAAAGGCACAGAGCAAAGAAGAGTAGTAAAATCTGTGCATCTGCTTCATGGTTAAATAGAGCAGAAGATTTACAGAAACATGAATAAGGACAGAGACATAAAACCTAGACATATACAAGACAGGACTTATTTGAATTTCTCATGAAAAATACTGGACATGTTGCTTTTTTGGCATCACATGTATGTAAAATTGCAGTAGCTACAAATACATTATACTTCTCACTTTCATGAGGTAGTTAGAGGCTGACTAAGATTAGTGAAGCTGTAGGACATGTTGCACTACTGCTAAGCAGAGACATTCTGGCCCTGGTCCAAAACTGTTTCTCAAAGACCAGTTTCTTCATGCCCATTGAATACATCTTTGTTCCTGTGAATGGCTCCTACTTTTGGGACCTTTTCAAAGTGACATTTACTCCTATGGATATGGGAATCAATAGTTATAAAGTGTTTGAACACATAAAGTCATATGGCAGTAAGGAAATTGGTCAAAACTGCCACAGAGAAACACATGGAGAACTTCATGGCATTAAATGAAGACAGACATTGTCTGGATCATCACCAATCACAGTATGACATAATCAAGTGGACGAAGAAATGCATAACCTCGTACAGTGAGATTTACCTGCCACGGCCAAGTTTCCATGGTAATTCATGTGTATAAACCAAGCTATTCAGAATTGAATTTCTGCTTGTCTTTATGTTGAGAAATCTTCCCAAACTTCATTTCCTGTAGGTCATAACTGAAATATTAATTAGTATACAACGTAGATTTGTGGGACTTCTAACAAAATGCACTATAGAGGTAGATTCAGGATGGTATAATTACAGTTTTCCACTATACTTGGTGAACAGAGTAAGTTCAAGATTAGCTTTTCTTGTTGTATTATACCATTTGAAAGCAAATGTCAGATACATCATGCTAAAATAGGATGATATTCTTCCTACACAAGCACAGACAGTTCACTAATGAGCTGACTCTTCCGTCAAATTTGGAATATTCAGGAGTTGACCAGAGAGCATGTCAAGGAAGTTTCTGTAGTACATAATTTAGCTAGTAAATAACAGGAAAAGTAGGTCAGTGGTGCTTACCACTCCCGCAAACCACTGAATTTTCATTGAAAAGGATTAGCTAAGTGGAATAAAAAAATTTTGGAACTTGCAAATTAGTAGAATATAATGAGAAAACCCTTAGCTAGGAAATTAGATAAGTTGGACAAATACACTGAAGCATGCTCAATTAATGAGTGAAGAACTTTTCAGATAGTTTTGGAAATAATATGAGCCAAAAGCAATACTCAGGATTATCTTTTAGGAGGCAAATTACCACTCACTTTTCCCTCTCCCCATCAGAAAATCAGAAAATGTGTAATGCACAAACACTGATGGCCCCCTATTTACCCTCTAATGCCTTTTTGCTGAGTAGAGGATATACTTACTGGGAAACTGTCTCATAACAGCAGTGATTACTGACAAAGCCTGAACTCCATTCTTAACTTGAAGTTGTGTTGAACGGTCAGACATCGAGCTGCTAACAAAGTAGCAGTAGAGTAGAAGTCTCTACATGAGATGCCCATCGCATCTCTTGACTAAGACATATTTATTGTCTTCAGTTCAGGTGTAAAAAAAGAGGCAAGGGATGTTTTCATGTCTATTGTCCTCAGGGATTATACCACAGAGAAAACTGTAGCCCTTTGTTCACAATGCTCAAGATTTTCAGTTTCTGCAGTGCTGGCAACATCCCAAAAAAGTCGTATTTGCCTTGTATCCTGGCTCGGCTCTGCGTGGCACCATTATGCTCCTTAGTCAATAAATATGAATTCATATCCAAATTCCATCAGTAAAAGGCCATGACAGAGTCTGCAAGCCTACTATTTAAGTAAGGGGAGTTTTTCAGTAGTTCCAAATATGTTGATTTGAGGCAGTCTGGACATCGTTGTATCTCACCCTGCAGCACAGTGTAACTAAACCCTGAGATTCTATATATAAAGTGGGACCCATTACACCTTTACAGTTACATTGCAAGGAATGATGGAAGATTCCTCTTTTTCTGTAATGAAGACCCAACAGTGATGCAAATAAGCATGGGGAGTATTTACAACACTGGACAGTGATTTATCACCTGGTTTTCGTTCATTGTCCATAATGTGAATTTAAGTCTGTATAAAAAAAGGCACATGAAATGATCATAGACTATTGGCCCTGACACTGATGAAGTCTGTAATTAATTGTTAGCCTCACCTTTCAACTGAATGAACTTCTGTGATTAATTAAGATTAGGGCCACCTCAAGCCAAAGATTGTTCATTCCTCATCCTGCAACTAAGCCATTAAAACACCTAATTTCTGGTGCTGGTTCACACTTTAAGTTTAGATATTCTATTCTAAAGGTATTTATTCCTTTTTCTGCTGTCCAAGTCAGAGCATAACTGCAGTAATGGAATTCCTTTCCAGAAACAGAACATTTAGTAAAAGCTTTCTGTATCAAATAATTGGGTTCACCAACTGTGAAGTTAGGTCAGGAGAAAAGAAACATCTGAAGATCTTGCTTTCGCTACAATGAGAATAATTCCTGTTATTGTAAGGGTACTTCTAGACTTTTATTCAGAGACAAGTCACAAATTCAGGATGCTAAATAGGATGCGGCTGAGCAACTTGGTCTTCATTTTCCTTGGGATCTAAAAAAAAACAGAAGAAACCATACACACTGCAATTTATAGAGCAATAAATGGACTGAATAGCGGAATAAACATCAGTAGAGAACATAAAAATGCCGTGAAACATTTCCACCAAAATGGTTGAAGTCTCGCTTCCCTGACAAATCCACCAAGAGACATTTTCATTCCTCTCTATTTCTGTAAAACTAAGGATAGTCTGAACAAAGGGAAAAGAGATCATTAAGAGATTAAAAACAGAAGAAGTTTTAACTTCGCACATTACATGTCTTTCAGTGATGCTATTAGGGAAATTAATGAAACCCATTTTCTTTACTCTGGGGCTCAGGAAAAGTCATTAGATTGGAATGAATATATAACACTACATCAATCTAATTTCAAGAGAGGGAATCGGCAAACCAATGAGCAGATGCAGCTTCAAAAAATTCACCTTAATGGCAGTAATGTAAGTTTCATGAGTTACAGTAGAAAACAAATTAAAAACAACACAAAGAGACAATGATGCAATGGAGCACAAACACAACAATTAAGTGCCTCTGTCTATTCAGCATCATCTTGACAATTAACAATGCCACTTTACTAATCTCAGTATTTGGCTCGTCTTATTTATTTGACTGATACCCTCCCCGTGCACCCTTCCTCAAACACAGATTGAAAGCATATTCCCTTAAATAGCAATGCATTTGGTGACTTTGAAATTTCACTAAGGAGACAACTTTACAGAATATTAATTTGGGGGAGGCAAAAAAGGATTTCTTGTAGGGTTTTAAAAATGTAATTACTTTAAAATTGTACGTGCTTTTGAACATTTGAAACCTTAGTATACACTATCCCTCTTTTTAAGTGATGCATTTTTGTTCTTTTAATTAAGCTTTATTGCTTGTATTTGCTTTGTTTTAAGAGTCACTGTGAAGCCAAATGAAAAATAAAACTGATGTATTAATACAAAACCAGAAACAAATACTACAGATCCCTGTGAAATCAAGAAAATAAGAGAAACTGAAGATAGAGAACATGCCTGGGCATTGCAACATTAATAACTAAAGCTTCTGCTTTTTTCTGTAATTTCACAAAGACCCTTTCTGACTTATAGACGTTTTACAAACCTCCTACCTACCCTGACACTTGGCAGAAGCTCATATTCTTCCTACAGATGTTGCTCATGGAGTAAGATTTTATGATGAAGAAAATGCTCCAGAATTTCCACGTACACCAGTGGACACTGTACTCCCTGGCTATAATGGTCATGTACATTGCCATTTGCAGGCAGCTGCAAGCTTATACTCCATGGTCTGCAGAGGAGCCTACAAGACCCCTTTAACACCGTAGCCAGTACCACCTCAAATCTGTGCTTAAAATAATCACAGGCTTTGCACAGCCTTCTGGCTTTGGAAGTGGCTTTTGACCTGGTGGCCAAGTAAAGCAAAGCCAAATCATATCCCCACTGTGCAACCACAGCCTTACAGACAGAAGTTTCAGACCAAGGTCTAGCACAGCATCCTTCCCTGCCAAACTCTACTTCCCGTGGAAGAATTAAATGAACCAAACTCCCAGGTCTTGAAGTCAAATTCTGCCCTTTCATTCAAAACCTTAAACAGAAAATTGCTTAGCTCTACAGTTTAGCTCCTTAGTCCTTGACAGGAGTCAAATAGATAATTTGCATGAGCAATATGTTCTCAATACTAATGTCTAATTTTTGTGTGCATACCTGCACAGAAGTACAAACATTCTTGATTCCTTTCTTGTTTTATCATTGTTCATCTTGTATCAATTCTCTTCTTTGTAATTTAGAATGGTCCATTTTCCGATGAGTCAAATGCAGCATGTCTAAAGCAGCCAAGCACTCACTACAAATATCAAACACAAGGTCAGTCGTTCACTGGAATCTGCTGCTTGGAAATCTTCCTTTCAGAAACAACTTTTGCTGGTAGTGTGCAGCAGTGAATAATGTCCAGTGCAAAGGATACAGGCTGATGTCATATCAATAGTAAGAGGCACTAAGACCACTTGGCAGCTGGTAAACCTTAAGCAGAATGCTTGGATCTTCACAATATGTGTAAAGAAGCACAGAGCTTGCATGCTGGCCTAAATAAGCCCTGGCACAGGGACTGTATCAAATACTGTCTAACAAGTGCCCCTGTTAAAAAATAAAAGACTCTGTGACCCAACACCTCTTTGAGAAATAAGGTATTTCCAACAATCCTTATCAATCTCCACTTAAGATTTAGTGTGACAACTGATTGACTTGCCTTAAGAAACAGACTTGGAAACAGTATGTGTTTCATCTTTTCACAAAAATACTGTATTTTGTGTAGTGGTACCTATGACTCCACTAAATTCAATGAACAGCAAATATAACAGAGAAGATTTACAAGCTTATTGCTTTATTGCTACTGCAACAATGTTTTTTAATCAACAAAACAACTATACTGTAAATGTATTTTATACTTTTTCTGGTAGAAAGTTTTATAATATTTTATAAATATCAAGAAAGGTAGGAAAAAAAGTAAGGGGAAAATCTGGAGGAAGTCTAGTCTATTTATTTATTGGCAGCTCTGTTGAAGAGACAGTGATGATATTTGTGAATAAATGGCATGACTTCAGAAACTAATAAATTCCTCCAAGAGAAGAAATTTAAGAGGCTTGAGCAATCTGGTGCTAAAGAGGAGTTACTGTAATTGTGAAAGAAAAAAACTGGGCTGTGCTTTAACACATAGACTGGGGAGCTAAATAGTTTACATTTTTAATAAAATCTTTCAAAGCACCTTAGGTGGGTGCTTGAAGCAGATTCTGACTTGCACTGTGGTGCTCACTTACTCTTTCCACAGCAGAAGCTCGTCTGGAATTTCACTGTCACCAGTGAAATGATGAAAGCAGGGAGTTGTGGCAGGAATTACTTCCCAGACAAGGTACTGACAGTGACTCCTCACTAGCAGTAGGCAGGGGGTACTGGAGGAATTTTAACCCACTGAGGTGCCTTTGCTGTTCTGTAGCAGCCAATACAGAATGTCCCACCTCCACCAGTACAATATTTTAAATGTGGTTCAAACATACAGGTGTGATTGCCCTTCTGCTGAGTCTAGGGTGTGGTTCCACATAACTGTTTCACCGATGCTACTGCAGGTTTTTGACAGAATATGCTTTACTTCTCTGCCCCACAGTCCCATGCATCCCCTTCCACTCTTTGTGATGGAGATAGTGGTTCTACACTGATGTCATGCCTGGCAATGGGAGTGAGCTACTGACAGGAGATGGGGGAGCAGAACTATCCTTTTAACAGCCTCTTGGTACTATGAGTTTGCTGTAATGTGAAACTGGATCCTTAGCCAGAGTACCTGCCTTTGGGATATGTTCCTGCTCTAGCAATTAAAGTTAGAGTGCTTCAAGCAGGTAGAATCTGATGCAGTGTGAAATCTGAGGCAACAAGTTCACCCATATGAGTATTTTTAAACAAACTTGAACTATCATTGTGACAGATATCAGTTCACATAGCTGTGAAGTTTTTGCAGTTACGTTAGGAGGTTGGAAACTGAATTTGCTGTTTCAACAAACCACAGCGTTAGGCACTATGCCTGCTGAGACTCCTTGTCAGCCAGTGGACCTTATGCATATCCCGTTGCCCAAGGTAGAGCCTCAGCTCCTCTGGATTATTAGAAGAGAAAGAAATAACATAAGCAGAAATGTTTAACGTCTTGGTAGCAGAAAGCTTTTGAAATAGCCATTGCTCTTAGTATTAATCTATTCTTAGCATTACCCTCCACATAGCAGCTACATATCAGACATATCCCAAACTAAAACCAGCTAGACTAATGCAACTCTGAGGCATTACAGCAACTAAGTAACACCTTTATTTTGCCCTTTAAAACAGAGGCACTATTGTTTCAGGTCTAAAAGAGACCCATTTTTGAGAAAATTTTGCTATTCCGGTGTAGTTAAGTAATGCTTTGTTTCAGCTTCCAAATTAACAGTGTTTTGCCCTTTCTGGTAGACTTAATTAATCTTTTTTTTTTTTCATGCAATAAAATACTTAGTTTATTATTACTTCATTTTCCCTACAGATTTAAAGGTGGGTTTTCAACTGTGATACATATTCCTTGCTTTTGCTTTAACTCTTGACCTACTTGATTTCAGCTGGAGCTTATCACAGCACTGTGAATATTTCTGAAGCATTTATCTTGAGAATGTTTACCATAAATTTGGCACTTACCGAAGACCATTTAAAGTCAACAAAAAGTATGTGTTCACCCAGACAGGTGCAGAATTTTTTTTATGTTTTGCAGGCATGTTTTATTCAGACATATGATCTAGGCAGGACTTAGCTTAAGCTTCTTTCATTGCAGACCAATTTACTCTGGATTAGTTACTTGTAAGAAGTGCAAACATGGGCAGTTACCACAGAATAAGTGACAACTTTCTATGTGGCCTTATTTTTTCTATGCCACCCATATTTTTCTGATGGATGCATGAATCTCATCCGTGTTTCTGACAGACAATCACTTATTCATCAATTTATCATTTATCTATTACTGTGATCACAGACACTTGCCAAAGCACTGGACATAACATGCCTTGAGAAGCCCTTCTATTTCTCTTCCTATTCTGTATTTAAATGGTGTGAACATCACAGGACCTGAGCAAACACCTGTGTGAAGAGATTCCATGCTTCTTGCATTGCTGGATCTATACCTTGGAAGGAAGTTTCATACAGGTGAAAGTGATTCAGGACCTAATTTTTTTGTATTTATGGTTTGGATCTTAGATTTTGCTTTCAGTAATGGAAGTTATCCCAAATTCTGAGATGGCCAGCAGAAATGGGGTGGTGAGTTGGGCCATTTCTTTAGCTACAAATTTTTCTTCATTGACCTTTACCCTTCTTCTTGGGATTTCTGGGAAGAACAAACTACTGATTACTAGTAATTAAGTTACTAAATCTAAACATTTGTACATAGGACAGATGGAAACTTGAATGCTTTCCTCTTGCTAGTTTACAATTTAGTGCTTAAGGATGGAGTGGCCTGTGTTTTTGAAAAAAAGCTCAGAAACTAAGTCCTATTGTTTTTTGTTTTTTTACCCCAGAAGATGTTCTTATTAAGCACAGTGGAAAAAAGCCTTCCTGATACTCAGATGAAACTTATCAGGGAAGGGTACTACACCTTTCTCCTTGCTTTGCACACTTCCAGGAATCCTCTGAACTGTAAAACCTTTCTATGCCTGTCCATCAAAGTGTGTTGCCTTGTCACAATCTGTATCTCCTCCTTTACCTTGCAGTGAGCTCAGCCACAGGAAGTTCTGTTCAAAAGCCTATGAGAAATAAAAAGGGGGGGGTTAAAAAAAGGAGTATGGTTTATGAATTTAATAGAGAACAGCAGTTATTATCTCTTTAGGCCAAAATAACAATGTTAATGTTTGAGATCCCGAGAGTAGCTGACTGACCTGAAACTGCCAGCCTCATTCTCACGCTCAATTACACACAGCCTTATTTTTTTCCTTACTTCCAGAGTAGGTATACTCAGTATGCAGAAGCATGAAGCAGCATAACACAGTATGAATAGACATGGGCTTAGACTCTGCTGTTTGTACTCGTGATGATTAATATTGTGCTAGAGCTGTGTGAAAAATGGATTTTTATTTGTCAGCCAGCAAAGTAAACAAATGGGGAAAAATTTGGGACTGAATAAATATTCGGTTCCAGACATTTTTTTTTTGCCTCAATTTTATTTATCTTTAAAAGGAAAATTTGTTTGAAGACACAATTCATAAAGAAGCACATTAAAGTGTCCTGTGTGGAAAAAGACAAAAAGGAAAAGTCTTTCATCCTTTGTGAACTCAGTTTTCTCAGGCAGTCTGTGCATTGAAACCAGTTAATTCATGAGTTAAACTGCAATTATCCTGTGATTTTTGGTGCCTTTTCATTCCTAAGCATCCTGCTTTTCCCAGAGGCTCTCTCAGGGCAGCTGCTCCCCTGTTGCTGCCTGCAGGGCTGGGACTCAGCAGATGTCCCCTGGCCTCCTAGGCCTGAGATTTTGGGCACCCTGGGGCATCTGGTGAAACACCAGGCAGAGCAAATCACCAGTAGCCCCTGCCCTGGCAGCCCTGTGCTACAATGGGCACTGAGGGCATCGTCAGCCCCTTCTGGTTTAATTCCTCCTTAAATGTAATTCACTGTTACAGCCAATGTGTGCCATCAGCCCCAGACCCTGTCAGTACCTATCTCAGCATCCACTCTGCTACACCATGTTCCTGAAATCTTGGGATCTTCGTAGGGTGGCAGTCTAAAGTCCTTTTTACCCAGAATTTAAGTGCTTCTAGGTGTGACAGGTGTGTGCAGAGAAATATTTGCTTCAAATGTAGTGTTGTTTACCTTTTGAAAAAACAAAGAAATTAACAAATTATCTCCAACCCACAGAACTACCTTTTGGGCTTCTACAGTTTGGTTCAAATTATTTTACAAACTTTGCTTAAAACCAACTTCACTCATTTGGCAAAATACTAATTTAAAAAATATAAGGAAAGAATAAAAATTGAATCAAAGATAATAGAAAAGGCTGCTTTGACAACACTGGCAATGAGTAGAGAAGAATAGGTCTTCTGCCCCGTCATCCTTCCTCCTTGCTTCATTTCATAGCTCAGTGCACTACATCTTCTCATCTCATTGGTGTGAGGTGGCCATTTAAGGATCATTTTGAACACAGCATGCAGTTCTGGATATACCACAATTAACAAAACACCTGCTCTAAACAACTGTGCTAATATGCTAGACACATCCTATGAGCATTTCATATGGCTCTTGTGCTTTTAGCTGGCAGTATGTAGTCTGCTGATTGTAAATTTGTCTTTGCTGGACAATATAAGGGACAATGAGTTGCTGTTTACCTTGAGAGCAATTTGTTAACAACTCCCAGCATCACTATAGTGTGCTAAGGACTCAAGCATGCATTTTGGGGTGGAGGGAAGAATTGTCTTTAGCTTAGGAAAGAAACATTTGCAATTTGGTGAGCTGTAAAACATAATCTGTACTAATTGGTACACTAGCATCATTCAATAAGCAGTATTTTCCACTGAGAGAAGATACTGTGTCCTCAAGAATTCTGCTAAGGGAAAGACAGTGCAAGAACCTACAAAGACATGAATAGCCAGAAATGGCAGGTGAAGTAATTGCAGAAGGGCTGTAACCTCATCTGGTTCACTGCTTTTTATTCTCTACAAGATTTGATCCAGTTGGCACAAACATATAGGATGTACCTCGTACAGGGCATGGAAATGGCAGCATGTGGTTGGTGATTACTGGAGATTCCAGCTAATGATTGATCTTCAGCTGGTCTGGTTTGCCTCTACACATTCACCTTCATTCATGTGACAGAGCACTCACTCCAGTCAGTTATACCAAGAAAATGAAACATGAGACACTCCAGGTTTTCCAAAAATCAGTGTTTCATTTACTAGAGACAAAGGGTGCTGAGAGTGCCTTTGTGGGAGGCTGGCCCCGAACACTTGCACATCTTCCTATTGCTGTTTCCTTGCCCAGTGCTGTGATGCAATGGAAGGTCTTGAAGGACCTTCTTCATTGCCTTGGCATATGTTGAGCACCATGGTTGTGTGCCCTCTATGCATTCTGTCCCATTCATTTAAAATGCTCCTGCATATTTTTCACTGTGACGGCCAGGCAGAGGAATTTATCAAATATATTATCCTTAAAGAAAATTTTTTTCCCTTTGAGGAGTAACCAAAACCACTCAATTTCTAATACAGAAAATATTCTCCCAAAACTTTGCCTCTTGCTGATAGGATAGCTCATGTCTCCACTCCAGTCCTCTCCTTAAGATGGGTTTAGTCTTCATAGTCTGCTTATCCTTGCAGAATAGGTTTGTCAAAAAATTACAGCCTGCATCATCGAGAGCTTGATCCAAAGTACTACAGTCTGAAGTGTTTGAAAGATATTTCCATTCTAAATAAAAAAAAAGTACCATTTTAATATGGGATTATAAACTGAACTTTCAATATGCCCTCTTTATTAAAAAAATAAAACACAACTAATGCTGGCAATAATGGCAAGTTGTCTTCTATAACAACCAGATTTAATTGTTCATTCTGACATGCTACAACACTCTATTAAACACAGATTACTCAGGACTGAATAAATGAATACAAAGTAAACTGGTCCACTGGTCTGCAGATATCAGTGGAAATAATGAATTACATCATTTCATGAAAATGCATAAAGGGCCAGGGAAGGTCAAGAGCTTGTTATAGTTTCAAGTTGACCATTTCTACTCCACTTTCCTTGAGCTGTCTATGTCTTTGAAATGCGTTATTTCCTGCATGAGAAGTCATTCTATTTTTTTTTTTTTGTAAATGAGAATTTTATATAATTCCTCTGGAAGTTTATTTTCTTTCAAATGTTTTAAAATTCTAGAGCCCATATTATTTGGTAAGACATTTATAAAGTGATTTTTTGTTGTTGCTCTTTAGCGTAGTGATTGATTTTCCTGTGAACACGCAGCGGGAGACGTACATCCACAAGCAGAGGGAGGAGGCTTGGGTTGTGTAACATTTGCATTGTTTTTTTAATTTATTGTTCTTGCAGCACCTTGAGATCTTTACTAGCAGAAAGACTCTATTTTTTTAGACACAGCAAGCAGTGACAGTGAAAGAAAGACATGACCATTGCAGTATGGCTTTAGGAATTTACATACAAAAATTTCGTTGAAAAATTATCAAGGATTGCTGGGTTGTGCTTTAACAGATTTGGTCCATTTATAAGAGAAAGCCTAATGAAACAACCCCACCAACAAAAAAGGATACCATGCACGTTACTGCCTAATGTCCTAATAAACCCTGCACAGTGATTAAATGGGTAATGTTCTGTGAAAGCACAGAGTACACAAACGATTCACATGAACGGTGTGCATTTTACTAAACCCATCAACCTTCTTATTCAGTCCAAGGGACAAACTCGCATTTCCTGTGGTGTCCCAAATCTGTGATTGAATAGCTACAGCGCCCTTTTCTCTTTGCTCATGTTTTGACATTTCTGGAAGTCTATGCATTTCAAGGTTATTAAATTCTTGGAAAGTGGAAAAGCAAAACTGCTACTAATGGCACTAATGTTCCCCAAAGAAATAATTACCCTTTAATGCATTTAGAAAAGTATTGAGAACTCTAGAATAGGCTATATAAGATTTTCACGAGGTTGGAAGCAGATCTTTCAGATAACCATTTACAGATGTCTGTCAAATAAAATCAAGAGCTCAAGCAGTTGCTTTGCCTGAGAATATGACTGTAAATTATGACTTAAAAGGCTCTTTAGAACAGTATGTATAGGAGTTGTTCCAAGGCCCTTTGAAACCACCAAAGCCCATTACTGGTAATGGAAACTCAACACCAAACCCCTACTTATCTGGGAAAACCTCTGTCCTTTTCTGGTTTATTTTTACCATTTACATTTCAACAACATATGAAGGTCCTACACCAAAAGCCTACACTCAGCAGCTCAGCTTCCCAATGTACACCCACAGTCAGTGCCAGACAACTGGGCACAGATTAGATTGACTCTTTGAAGCT
Organism: Atrichornis clamosus; assembly: GCA_013400975.1. Lineage (NCBI taxonomy): Eukaryota > Metazoa > Chordata > Aves > Passeriformes > Menuridae > Atrichornis > Atrichornis clamosus. Next base: position 253,150 of record WBMZ01006814.1, on the reverse strand, counting down.
TTGATTCATCAAATATTCTTTCAGTTTCTGTGGGAGAACACCCAGTAAGATCTGCCAGCACGAAGAGGGATGTTCACTCTGCCCTACAACAAAAGACCATCTCTTTCCCAAAGGAAACACAAGGCTATATATTTTTGTGGCACAGATACCTCTTGAAAATGTAATATCAGGGTCCATGGCTCTCCAGAATGGGGGAGGCAGCATTAAAGCCCAACAAACAGAGCACAGGCTCAACAAAGTTATGTCAAAATGTGTTTGGATAAAAGAGGTGATCACACAGCCATAGCAAGTGATTCTCTGGTCTCTCAGGCCTCAATCAGTACCTACCATCAGGGTTTAGGAGAGGACTGAAGGAAGATTACATAGCATCTGCCTAAAACCAGAGGTCTTTGAAACTTTCTTCTGAAGCATCTGTCTGCTGATGGACCATGTAATTCACAGCTTTGTGTCCTGATGACAGTTTCAGTGCTGTGAAACACAGGATGAGTCAGATGTGAGGCTGAAATTCACTTATGCCAGGTTTCATGCCACTGGACTTAAAAAAGACACCCCTGACTTGTTTACTTTCCCTGTTAAAGCTTTTGCAATGCTTCCAGGGATGCCAGTGAATATATGAAGGCTTTCTTCAGGAAGTTATGTCAATGTTCTGGATGCAAATTTATGATAATTGTAATTGTTCATATAAGTTGACTCTCCTGCATCTGTCATTAGCCACTATAAGCACCCCAGGGACTGCTGGCAACTGTTGGATATGCAGGTTATCCAAGGCCCCTGGCACTGCTCCAAACTCTTTCTATAATCCTCTCTCTTCTATAAAACTGTTTCTTTCACCCTCAATCAGTGAAACAAGAGGAAACTCAAAACTGGATTAATTATATGAACAAGTACAAAGTCGTACAGTGACAAAACAAATCTGTAAGTGATCAAAAAGATTTCCTAGTCTGGCATCCTTAATTTAAAGGATCTAAGTGATGTTTTTCTTCACACATACAGTATATAATGTATTTTTTTTTATTAATTATAATCTCCCTTTGTGTAATTTTAAAGTGATTAATTACTTTATCCATACACAGTGGGCACACAAGTTCCAGTCATTAGCAGCACCATGTGTTCAGTTCATGCCACAAATCTTTAAATAGTATTTTGGTCTGCACCTAATGTCAGTGTTGTCTGTGGTGTCTTGTACAGACATTTGGCAGTCCTTGATGGAAGATGGGCATCCTGCTCATTAATTTTCTAGCTGCTTATCAGTCATACTCTCAGGTCCCCATTATTTCAGTTGCATGACTACAGTAATTAGTGTCTTTAGACCTCCTTGGCCTTGCTCCAGGCTGTGGTGCTGACGTGTGCTGGCTTTAGAGTTTATTCCAAATGATTGTATGTTTACTCGTTTCCCAGGTGTTGTATTTTTAATCCTTATGGGGGTTTTCTATCCACTTCAAACAATCTTGCAAAAAGTAACGTGTTCAAAGGAGCAGAGCTTCCAACTGAGAAAGCTAATTAGGAATTATCTGACATTATTATATTCAGATTTAGTAGCTGAACGGCCTGGTATCAGTGAAGCAAATCACAGGCTATCTGGATGGGTAGACTGTCAATTTGCTAAAGGTGTCTCACTGACACTCAGAATGTATCTCTTCATTTTTCACAATGTCTTACCAGCATTCTCAAACTGAGTGTGTGTGTATCACAAAACTTATCTTCACCGAGAACATAAGAGCAGGTGAATACGCACCCATTACAAATTTCACATTTTGAATATTTCCATGATAGGATCTCCTTCGTGGGAACAGCAAGAATTGCCTGAGGCATCTCCCTCACAGATGCGCCAAACACCTCCTTCCCTATTCAGGACAGTCCCTCCAAGCAGCACCTGCCCCCGCGCCAGGCTCTGCTTTCTCCAGCCCTCAGCTCACCGCAGCCCCGGCAGCAGCGCCTCCGAGAGGTGCCCTCAGGAGTCCCGCGTCTCCTCGGCTTCAGCCGGAGCCCAGGACGCCAAGGCTCATCCCGCCCCGGCCGCTCTCCCGGGAGCGCAGAGCCTGGGCACCCCGCAGCGCCGCGCCGCCTCCAGCCCCCGGAATCGAGGCTCCTTATGGTGCGCAAAGGAACTTTTAACCGAGCGCTCGGAGGAAAATCCCACCAAGGTCCCAGCGGCGCCTTGGAAAGCGCCCGCCGAGGGCCCCTCACGGGGGCGAGCGCGCGACCGGCCCGCCCTCCCTGGGGCCGTGCGCAGCGCCCAGTGCCAGTGTCCACTGCCAGTGTCAGGTGCCCGGTGCCCACTGCCCACTGCCCAGTGTCCGGTGCCCGGTGTCCAGTACCAGTGTCCAGGGAAGCGGCTGGAGCCGGCGGGAACCGGGCGCGAGCGGGTGCGGGGGCACCTGAGGAAGAGACACCTTGAAGCTGCCAGCCGGCACAACCCTGCCGGTTCAACCCAGACCATTATCCCGTCCTTCCAGCAGGACTGGACGCTGCAGGCGAATGCTGCGGTAGGTGTGCCTGTTCCGCAAGCAGCGAAAGCTTGGAATTGTCTCAGGTATAGCTTTTCCCAGTGACACGGAGCATTCGGAAGCAGGCGCCTCACCCCTGACCTGACACGGGACCAGCCTCTTGCCTTTCTTTCCTGAACGTTTCTCAAAAATGTTCATAAGGAGCCCCTGGGCTGGGGCTGCACAGGTTCCCTGGTCAGCTTGTTCCACGTTACACTTGGTATTTTTACTTTGGAATGATTTTTAGGCCTCACCAGTTCTGAAACAAATCTTGCTGATCCACTGCTGAGCAGAAGATGATATTAATGACCTAATGTATGTTTGCTTTCCTAGCTAGTATTTGTTTTAAATTATTTGTTATTACCACAAAAAAAATGAGAAGATTTACAAAAATCAACTACCTGAAATTAAAAGTCATAAATTTGATTAAAAACATAGGCAGGAGTGAACTTAGGTCCTTCTGTAGAAGAGGTGAAGTACAAAACAGCAGTGGGAGGCTTAATCTCATAAAAGCTCCTATCCAGCTCTAGACTAGCACTTGAAACCTTTCCAAAAGCTGCCTAAGTGTATACTGTGGGTGTCTTCCATTGTCAGTGAGGGATAAACTAACAAAACATTGATATGAAGTGGATTAGTACTGTAAATACAGCCAGTCCACTGTTCAGTTTAATTTTCCTTTATAATTGAAAAGCAGCTATAAAAATAAAATTTAAAAACCCCAACAACAAAACCAAAACAATACTAGAACCAGCAGCCTTGCAGAGTTTTAAATCCTTGACATGTATTCTGACTGTCCATTGCAAGACAGAAAATATCTAAAAGGTTTGACAGCTGATTTAATTGGCTTGTTAACAAGGAGAAAACACTATGGGAGAGTTCTTTCCTCAGTCTCTTCACGTTCAGTTTCTGACTGGTTCTCTTCGAGTCCCAAAGAAAATAATTTCTGTATAAAAAAGTGCCAAAAAATTTATTTTATTTAGGTTTTCAACTGAACATCAGAATTTACCAGTGTAAACATACAGTGGTAAAAAAGCAAATGGGATGACTTTCATATTATATCAAAGCAGATTCATAATCATCTTCAGTGTGTCATTCTAAACATAGCACATGAGGAGGCAGGATAGCAAAAAAAAAATGAGTAGTTTATTAGATTCTGGCCTGAGAATCAGCTCTTTTCAAACCTTTGTGTGAACCTACACTCTGTAAATGATAAATTTGATGATTAAAATTATCTCTGACTTTGTTTATCCTCAAATACAAGAACTCTACTTATTTACATATAGATTCATTTTGTAACCTAATTATGCTTATCTAAATGCTACCAAATAAGTGCACCAGTTGATTGCATGTGTTTTAACCCTAGTTAACAAGGCTTTGTCTAATTGCATACTTGGATTATTTGCATAAAACATTGAAATCTAAATAGCATTCTCCCCCATGTAATCATTTTGTACACAAAGCTTGTCAGAACACTGGTATTACTTTGCTCTTGAGAAAACAAATTTTAGCAAGCTTTATTATCTGCAGCAAAAATAAAATGTATTTGAAATATATAAAAAGGTTTGTAAGACCAGCTGTAATTGATCAGAAATTGGAAATAATGTGTAATATCAATCCAGTTTTTCTTTCACTACAGATGAATAGTACTACTTGTGACTATTCAAGGGATAAAATTCTAGTGAGGGATTTTCACGCAGTAATACCTAGTGGAGTTGGGAAAATGTATGAAAGCAGTCTATATAAGCACAACCTATGTAAGAAAGTAGTCAAGAAAGCCTTCATAGATAATCCCTTTGCACAAAGGTAATGCCAGATTTATGTGTTACTGGTAAGCACACTGACATGTCAGGCAAAGACTTAATAGAAAAGAGGATAGTGAAAGAAGTACTGTTTTAATTGTCATTAGAACACAGGAGTCCTGTTTTACCTGGGGGATATCAGTCAGTCCTACAGCTTGACTTTATTTCTGTTGAATATAAAAGCAAAGCTGCCATTAATATTGATATTGTAGGGCACTGCACTAGTGAACATAAAAGTCACAGTGCTCTACACGAGTATTTAAAAAGTGTGGGTCCAAATGGAGATTGTTTCTTCATATTCCTCACTTTTGAAATACAGCACCATAAGAATACAGATGAAAACTACTCTGAATTCCATGAGAGCAAGGCAAGAAATAAAATTACTTGGCCACAAAAAATATAGGAAAAGTCAGAGGCTTCAGCCCCACAAAACATTATTGTGATTTGAGTAAAATAGATTCCGGAGCTGTGCTGAGCCTGTTAAAAACTATGCTTTGCAAAATCAAACTCAACCAACAGTGAACTAGAAAAAACAGCTAGGGTTTATACAGTAGTTGTTTTGCTTTACATAGCTCTGGAGAAAAAAGCACCTGGAATTCTGTGTCATGTATTACTATTATGATGGTTTTCTCAGTGTGGAAGCACGTAGAAAATCAGGAGAAAATACAAAGAAGGGCAACAAAAATGATGCACACAAAAGAAAATGTGATATGTGAGCTAACACACAGGGAACTAAACTATTATATGACTGGGAGAAGAGGAGCCTCAGGGGGAACATGATCAAAGTCTATAAATACCTTCTACAGTCTATAAACACTTTCAAGGTAACCATAAAAATAAAGGATAGAATTATAAAGCCTTAGAAGATGGCAAGACAAGGATCAATGAAGTAAAGCTAGAGAGGGAAGAAGTTAAATGTAAAGGTAGAATGTTGTGAAATAGAGGTACCCCAAATACACCTGGCAATTAGAAGTTGTCCCTGCTGATACTCCAGGGCAGGATTTAAATCATTGCCATTAATATTTTACAATAAATGCACCTCTGAATTTCGGGATGACTGAAAATAGAATGGGCTTATTGGAACCACTGTCTAGACAAAGAATTAAAATCACGGGTTTATTTTTAAATACAAAAATATGTTGCTTTTAAACACATAAATCCATTATGGAGTGCATGAAGTAATGTAACAGATACACATCTGACAGTTATTTCTAAGGGCCTTTCAAGATGAGCAGTGCAGTATGTCCAGCACACTATGCTCAAATATATCTGAGGGATGGCATAACACTCATTCTTACCTCTTCTTGTTTGTACTTTTGAGTTCTACTAGACAGGCTGAATCCATAATCTGTAAAGATAAATGTTAGAAATAATTTGAGAGAAGTTCTGGTCCTATTAAATTCAGTAGCAAAACTTTTGTTACAGTAGGTCCAGGATTTCACCTTATTGTTTGTGTTTCTCTGAAGGTACTGATTAATTTCTTTATAATATTTGCCTTTTTTAGGACATGAGGTGATAGAGACCTGTATGAAAACTTCTGCACTGCCATACAGATCACCAATGACAAACAAGGCCAGTTTTACTTGGAAGTCAGTGGCAAAGGAGGAGATGTCTGGCTCTCAGAAAGAGTAAGTGAAATGTCAACAAGAAACTTCATTTCTTCCCCTGTATTTCCACAAGACAAAGGTACATGAACTAAGTTTGTGATACTAAAATACATATATTTTATACATAATCAAGGTCCTCCCACTTTCCTCTGTGGTATCCTTCAGAAGCTGGGAGTTGTCTGTTCTTTCATGAGTTGAGGCTCCTCAGGAATTTTTGCAAACTACCTTTGCACTATATTGACCTGGATTGCACGTCATAGTTTGACAGTGACACATGTTGGTTTCTGGTTTGTGCATAGTGCCTACATCAATTCACAGGTGAAAGCTGCTCATTAGCTCAACAAGAAGCAAACCATACAAAAGTATTAAAATAATGACTGGTGGAGTTACTGAACACATGCATTTCCCGGTGATTTCAATTGGAGACACTGGTGCACTTGCATGGTTAAAATATTAAAATTAAATGTGACATATCTCAAATTAGTGAGACAAATTAATGGACTATTTTCAGTGAGCTGATCTTAATCTACTTCCCAAGTTAACCCAGCCAGTATTTGAGAGATACAAACTCTCTAACTCCCAAGCATTAGAACTTAGGTGAGCTACAGGTTCACCTGCTTTCTCCTGATGAAGCAAACGACAGTTACAAAACTGCTGTTACTTGAAAGTGAGTTGGAAGGCGATTTGAAAAAGAGAGTTTGCAATCCCCAGTGCTATGAATAGTAGAAGTTAGAGTAAGATTAAACAAGATAGAAAAATAGAAAAGGAAAAGACGTAGTGATGAGAACTGGTAAAATATATCAATCACTGAGCAACAGTTAAAAGTCTTTTTTAAAATTCTGAGCTGTGATAAAAAAAAGGTTCTGTTCTGGCTAAACCTTTTCATTCTTTTCTCAAATTATATGTCAGAGTGCAAATATTTATGTATGCATCAATCTTGCAATCTTCAATATTATTTTCAAAACATTCCCTTGTGAAACTGAAGATTAATTATAACACTTTGCGATTCTGACTGAAAGACATTGGCTTAGATAATATGGGAACATTAGAAATTGCTTGGTAACTGCAGCTTCTTCCCAGCGTAAGACAAAGAAGTGCTGTACTGATCACGACTGATCAAGGTCAGTGGTCATCTACTCTCAAATTTTACATCTAGTAACCATCAGCCACAGAGGATTCCAGGAGAGAACAAATTGTCAGAATGCAGCCAAAGTAATTCTAAAGTTTTCTCTGCTGGGAGTTGGTCTTCTCAGTTTAATAACAATCCTTTACATTCTGTTTTGCTGGTAAAGTGATAACATAGTAATTGGTACAGTAAATTATGGCAGTCTGTATTTAGCAGTGAAAAAAACTGTCTCTTCAAAGAGAGGTTCTGCCTATGTCTCAGACTTGGGACTGGTGGAAGTCACCTATTCCAGATTGCTTTTTCAGGCTTCTTTGTGATCAGACCTAAAGGATGTATTTCAGAAGTGACACTATAATCACAAATACCGACATAATGAGAGGAGAATTGCTTAACCCAATTGCTAAGCTACTTTAAACCCTGACTCTGTTTTGGATGTGTTCTTAACTGTAGGGAACTCTTAAATTGTCAGGACTAGCAGTCTTAAACTGTGAATTGCCAGAGCATTCCGTTGTCAAAAGCACAATGGAAGGAAAGGTCAAAGTGATCCAGGTAACAGCTTGATGTTTAGTACACTACCCCAGCATGTGCTAATACTGACATTTTATGAAGACTTAGCAACAAGTAAAATAAAATAGATCTATGCTAAAGAATGACAGGAACATTAGACTTTTCCGCATACAGTGGCTGGTGACTTAGAGAAACTTGGAAATACATATTAAAACCCACTGAATTAGCAAAGTGTAACTCCTAAAAGGAATATATTTATGGGACAAACCTGGCCCATGTTTAGATATGGGTGTGTATTAAGGCCAAATTAAGGCCTCAGTTTATTTCTTGAGGGTATTTTGTATCTGGACACATTTCTGCTTTGTTTTTTGTCTAAAAAAAATATGGCATCACTGGGCAACAATTGGAAAAGTACAGCAGTAACAATGTAATTGTGACTTTTTAAAATTGAGAGATAAAATGAAGCAATATTGTTGCATCAAACCACATATCTTTGAAAGGTTTAGCTGTGAAATTATTAAGTCCATCTTGTATGAAAGGTTCATGAACCTGGGTAAGGTGTAACCTTGTAATAAAATCAGAAACTGGAATCAGTTTTCATGGTTTCCAGTGTTATAGCAACATTTCCATAGAGCTGCAAAGATAAAACCACTGAATGTAGAAATTTAAATTACTTTCTTAAACAGTGACACTTGTAAAAAGGATGCATTAAGTATAACTCTAGGGAAATAGTTTCCTGGTAAAAATTATTTCTATCATAGGATTCAATGATTCATGTTTAAATGTGAATGCTTGTGTATTGTTTACATTAGTAAACTTAAAAAAATTATTGATATTATATGTCAAAATTTAAAGAAAAATTTTTGGTCTTAGTAAACATGGCCATATATCAGCCTTAAAAGAGAAACTAATGACATTGTTGCATGCACCTTTTGAACGATGGAATATTTTTTCGGGCTTCTTTCTTAGAAAGTTGAAGATAAGCAAGTTGACTGTCACATCAGCTTTACTGATCCATGCTCTCTACTTGATGTGGGATTAGTATCCTAAGGAAATCTTTTTGCTTTTATCAGTTTTGAGGTGTCCTTCTAGTTCCACTTTTATCTAATGTAGTTAATACTGTGCTAGATAACTAATACCACCTCAAAACTATATAAAGCACCTTATCAGAGAGACATGGAAAACTCAGATCTTCAGAAGTATATGGTAAACTCCCCTGTCCAAGTCCACAGATTTTAAGGAAGTAAATATTTATATCAATTAGACCTAAACAGCTCTTCTGCAACAAAATAAAGTAAAACCATTGCACAATCTTTTGAAGCATTTCAATAACCTTGTCACTCAGGGTGGTTTGATAACTTCAGAAATACTCTTTAGATCCTTTTGATTCCACCTTTCTCTGTGTTACAGCTATGATTAGAACATTATTAGAAGTTTTGAGAATGGTTATGAGGTTTTCTTATCTTTACAAGTAGATACTTGCAAAGATGCAGAATTGATGCAAGGTACAATCCCAATACAGACTAATACTTATAAAAATAAGCCCATTTACATGCTCTGTGTTCCTTCATGAAGCTAAAAAATTAAAATATGCTGAAACCTATTCAAGGGGTTTATATTTAGGGAAGAATGTGGCCTGACTTGTAATTGTTCTTTGCACTTCTGTTATCAGTACCAGGAATAAAACACAGTGCTGAGAGGGAAACACAATTGTCTTGAACAAGTTATGCCTCTTTTGCCCTCACTATAAGGAAGCATAAGTCCAGAAGAAAAACACTGATCTATTATCTCATTCATCCCAGGAGGATACTTCAGCTCAAAACAAGTCTGAGCTGGTGACATGAAACAAAGAGCAAGCCATGCACTATATAGAGGAGGGCTCCTTTAAATGAAAATGCCAAACTTGTGAAGAAACACCCCCCAAAACAAAACTTAAAACCCCCAAAAGGTACCTAAATCAGGTACAATGTGAAAAATTTAAAAATTGGTGTGCATGAGCAAAATCTTTTACAAATCACTTGTGGAGGTTATTTTCTGTCCTGCCAATGAGCTCATGCAGGGTTGGTCTGGGTTTCCAGAGTTGAAGAAGTCTTGTACCTCTCAAGTCCACAACTGAGATACCAAGAATCCTTCAGGAATAGGCAGTGGAAAAGGCCACCTACAAATCACTGGGATCTAAAAGTCTCACAACTCATACAGGAAAGGACGTGGGGACGTGGGCAAGCATCCCTGAGACTACATGAGATAAACAAACATCTTAGTTTTTGACTCTGTCAGATCTGATTTTTCCAGCCCAACAGTCTTCTGCCAACCAGCTCCTGAAGTTCATTTGTATGATGCAAATCATAGGAGCAAAGCAGATCAGAGATCCTTGAGGAAGCTCCAAATAAGCTGATATATCTTGAATGATAAAACCTCATGCAGAGATATTGATTTGTCTTGCTGAAGCAATAGAGACATATCAACTTGGCACTGTGTGTGAGCTAGGTAAGTCTGTCTCTCAAGAGCTTGATCTTAGCACTCAGTGAGGTGGGGTTTTTTTCTTCTCAAGCCTGGGTTTTCTTGAACCTGGACTTTCTCTCTACACTGAAAATGAATACTTTAATAATTTTTTCCTCATCCTGCTTGATTTCAAACGTGGAGCTAAATCTGTTTGAATGAAGCTATCATAGTGTTTGTTATGGCTTGCTAGCTGGCATCCTAATGAAGTCACACAAGACCCACTCTCAGTTTCCAGAAGAGCTGAAGTTGCAAAGTCTAGATTTTTTACCTCTTTGTATATGACTTTGTTTTACTGTCAAACTTTTATGATTCCTGAAGTCTTTGTAAACTGAGATAGGTTGTGGTTTTCTCCACTTTACTGTGAAATCACAGAGCCTTTTCACTCATATTACTGTAACAGTGGCTTGATACTAAATGTGTTTTCTTTGAGTAAAGAAAAGTGGGATGTGCACTTATAATTTTAATACTTATTTGGATTGGTACCTCCTTCTCCCAGGAAAAATAAACAAGATCTCCCTTAACACGAAACTGAAATGCAGTGTCAGCATCCATATTTGACTTTGCTGAGGATAAGTACTTCTGAGTATTAGATTTAACACCACGTCTGGTTAGTGCAGAGGAGTGTGTCCAAGGATACTTTCCATAATTTCTTAAGTGTGTGTCTCAGCAACATCTCACTCTGAACACGTTTTCCACTAAGTTGCATGCTTTAACAAAGATTTATATCTGCGCTACTGTGTTGTGAAAAGTGTCTTTTTGGTTTTTACCTTTGTTGTGTTGATTTGCCAGATGCAAGGCATGGCTGGTGAAGTTTTCAGTTAAATAGGTAACTGACCAAAATATAGGTTGGTGTGGACTGACTGAAAGGTGATTCTCAAATTCACTAGATAGGGTTATCCAAAAAAGTCTTTTAATTTCTGAAACATGTAGAACTTTTCCATTTCAAAATAAATGAAAAAATTCAATAAAATAAAATTTAAATGAACTAAAATAGTGAGTTGTAAAATTTTCAGCATATAATTATTATTAAATTAAAATGTTCTGAACATAAGAAAATTTATTTTGTGTCAGAAAGTCATGTGGCCTTCCCTTCTTGGAAATACAATTTAAAAAAAATTCATATGTTTGGAGGGAAATATTTTGTTTTTTCTTCATCCTGATTCAGCCTATACATTTTTCTGTTAACATTCCAAACTTCCCAGAACTAGCACTAAGTTAGCCTCTATTAGGCCACTTTTACTCCTCTTTTACCACTTGTAGAGATTGTTTTCAGAATCAATTTGCAGGTCAATTGTGTCACTCTTACTACTGAATGAATTTGGTTTATATTTACTTTACTCAGTACACCCATTAAACTAGGAGATATCCAAGTGTAAAATTGGACCTTCAAAGTTTTATCTGTACTGATTGAGAGTATAAAATTGATATAAATGAGAATAATTCCAGGACTAAAAATGCACACATGATTAACATGTTTGGCAGAACTTAACATATGTATTAAAATGGGGAGAAAATACATTTTATATGATGTCAGCAGCTCTGCAAGTTGAGGCTCTATTTCATTGGAGTAAAACAATGTCCTAGAGAGAAGGAATATGTTATTGCATTTCTATGGCTCTGAGTTTCTTTGTTTCTGCTGTGAATTTTGCTTATTTAGATGATTTCTTGAACTTTTCATAATTAGATTTGTAGGAGGAAAAAGGATTCTTATTTTGATGCACTTCATATTACCAACATTCAATTAACAAGAGAGATTTTCTGCCTTTTAGGATTCCTCATTAGCTATTGTTGGGGCGAGGTAGCATAGTACAACAAATCCTTCTCCCATTTCTGGCAATAAAGCCAAGGGTCTTTTTCTTTTTGTCATTTGTCATCAAAAGAGAACTTTTCTCCTCCCAAAATTATGTATGCTGCCATCATTCCTTCCACAAGGGGTGCACATGCAGTGTAAGTTAATGGAATGGCATCAATACAGAAGCAATGCAGTAAGATTTAATGGAATTGCATTGCAGCTAACCATACACTTATCATGCTAGTAAGTTTTGTTTCTCTAAAACAGTTTTGTACACTGATGGTAATAGAATTTTTGTACAATAATAAGTTTTACTTTTACCTATTCAGGTCCACCTGTTAAGATTTGAGAAGGTACCAAGGCTTTAGCAAAATTATCTTTTGCAAACAGAAGCCATTAATGTCTCAGTAAAATGATTTTCTCTGTCTGTGTGTACATGCGTGTGTATTTATGGATATGCATTTACTATGAATAAAATATAAAGTGAAACCCCAACTGTAAAAAAACTAATTGCATCATTTAGAATATTGAAGGACTAAGAGAATAGGAAAAACCTGCAAACACAGACACCAAATATATTCTAGGCATCCTTTCAGATGCAGCATATAAATAACAAAAATGACTAAAATTCAGCAAAATGCCAGCTGGTTATTTGCACTAAATAGAATGCAGAAATATATGCATTTGACTCCTCCTGTGAAAACACCCTTTTCAGTCCATCAGCCTTTGTAAGAGCTTTTATTAGGTAGTCATACGTAATCTTAATAATATTTCACCTTTCTTTGTTCAGACCCATCTCATTACTTTCTCATTATGTGTTACTGAACATTTGTTGGTAAGGTCATTGTAAGGAGGTGCCATGTATCTTCAGCCTATTTTGGGAGGTAAATTATTAGAAATTGAAAGTAGTAAAAGCTATTAGCTATGACAATTTTTCTAAATGCCCTTTAGAGAAGATGAAACATCTGAATTCTTCAAGCTGAAATAAAATTATTTGAAACTGTGAAAAGCAGGTCTGGACTGATATTTTCATACACAAAAATTGGACCAACTAGATCAGAATGTGGTTAGGAAAATCTGAAAACTAAGTTCCCCTTGTGTGTTATGCTAAAGGTTGAATTTTGTGTGAATTTGGAATCATAGAAATGCAGACCTGGAGAGGCCTTGAGAGACCATCTTTTTTGTGCTTCTACAATTATGCAGGTTCAAGCACTTCCACCACTGGAGACAAATGGAAGGAAACAGAGTTTCCTTGGGTATCCTATGGTGCAATAACTTATTCACTTTCTTTCATTTTAGTATTGGATAAAGATGCTCATAATCGAAAATTTAATTTGACTTTCTGACTAATTCCCCAATGATCACAAACATATGATTACCATTATAACAGCTTCATATATACTGAAACACATTTGATCATTTCTTCCTTAGATTAAGTAAACTCATTTTCACTTAATCTTACTGGGACACATTTTCTGACCCCTTGCAATCTGCTTATACCTTTCTTTAACTGTAATTCCATACCGAGGCCTCACTTGTTAAGAGTTCCAGTTGAAACGAGCCTGGAGCATTCATTTCTCAGAGAATATCTTGAGTTAATTCCAGTTTGTGTAGTTCTCGAAAAAATACCAACTTTTACACTGGTTCCTCTGTGACATGAATCTATTTTATACCACATTAAAGACATTTCATCCTTGCTTTGCAGAAAGCTCTAAAACACTGCTCCTTTGTAAGCTGATGAAGGTTGTAGGGGAAGTACTAATATCCTTAGGCTATGCCAAAAGTCCCACTATTCCTGCAATTATGTTCTCTACCTGCTTTCATAGTTTGACCTCCATCACAATGTTTTAGGAAAATAAAAACAAAAACAACACTCGTAATATTATATGGAAAGTTCGTATAATTTTTGAATGCAATCTGCCTCCTGAATCCGGAACAATACACAAATTCTGCTGTGAAAATTATCAACTTTGGATAACAACGGTAACATATCTTCAGACTCTGCTTTCCCTTCAGTTTCAAAATGCTCAGTTCAATTGCACTGGTATAACTGAGAGGAGAATCCAGTCCTTTAAACTTCTTAATTCAGACTCCAAGCATTCATTGTCCAAAAGTAAAAGCCAATTGTAGTAACCAGTGATCTTTGGTTCTTTCTAATTTGGCAGGGTAGCTTTATGCCAAAACTGGAGGTTACAATTTGTCATGTTTCCTATTAAATGAAACAGCTCTCTGGCTGATTATTTCAAGAGTGGAAAAAAGGTGTGCCACACTTAGACCTGTTATGTACTTCCAAATATCTCAATTAGACTTCTAGTTTTAAAATAAGGTTGAAAGCAACAACTGTGAGTGAACAATTCTGTGACTGTCTAAGACTTTCAGAATTGAAACATTTCTAAAGAATTCTGGCTACAGGACTGCTGATGGACAAATCAAAAAATTGGATTGGCCATTGCCTTTTGCTCAGAAATAAACAGTGTTATTTCAGATATTTATTCAAGTCTTTATTAGGCTCTTTATTATGGTTGTTGATGACAATTGATTCCCACAGCAATATGATAAACTTGGTTTAATCAGAACAAAACCAGTACTCATTCCCTGGGAAAGTTAATTTAATATGTATCTTCTAGCATGTATTTTATTTTTGCCAGATTTTCTATCTTTTCATTTTGTTTCACTTTGTTTGTTTCCTTTTTTTTTTTCTACAGTTCATGGTCTAGGTAGCGCTTGTAGCATTTCATTATTGATTTTATTCAGCAACATTTCAGATTGTAGCATTACTGTAGAATCCTTTCTCATACCATTCAGTTGCAATCTCCTTTCCTATATCTCTTCAACATCTAAAGTGAAACATTTCTTCAAAGCCATTAGGATATGTCTAGAAACATTGAAAGAAATGCCATTTCTGTGCAAGGAGTTGTAATTAAATGATCTCTCTGATCTAGAGTTATGCAATAGAAGAGAGAAAAATCAAGGAATAAACCACATGTAATGCATTTTATCACATTTTCTTAAGAAAGAGGAGAAAGGGTATGGGCTAATAGACAGAAACAAGAAAAACCAACACCCTTTTCCTGTATAATTTTGTCCAACTCAGATAATCTTTGTGCCATAGATTTTTCCTCTATAAACTTAGGAGTCTAAGGAACACAGGTAAATCCTCATAGATGCTTCTTGCAGACAATTGAAACTGGTGGTTTCGAAAAATATTTTGGGTCAGGCTGCACCATAGAGATGCCCCATCCCTCAGTGTTTATGAAGATAATATGCAAGTTCCAGATTGCCTCATTTAGGTGGGTGATGCTAATTTCTTGCGTTTGGTTATATTGGCTGAGCTTGTATAAACCCATGAAACATGGTCTTTTCAAAGGACTTCATCTTGAAAAGGTTCCTAAACAGTGCAAGCAAGCAAGAGTTTGGCCAAAAGCCCTATTATGAAGAAAAACCAAAGATAAATTGCATTTGGACAGGACTAAGGATTTTGATGACAACCTTATCAAAGCTAATGAGAATGGGAGTTTTGATATTCATGCCATTATCTAACATCCCAACTATGTATCGTGGGAGATGGGATCTCAGAACGTGTAGTCAATAGTACTGTGACCATGAATCTTGAGCTGTTTCTGTCTGGATATGCATAAAACTATCTGGTCTGAATTATCAAACTGATTTACTGTAATCTTGCCAGTATTTCATTCTCAGAAATTTAAAAGCAGAGTGAGCTTAAGCAAAATTCACACCACTGGATATATGTTTTTCCTTCACTGGTTCCAGCAGCTCTTTCCAAAATGGAGGAGTTGGTCCTTTTTTATGAGGGTAAACTAAAGGCTTATAATTCAATTTATAGAAGTCAAAGTGTCTCCATTGGCTTCAGAAGAAAGGTTAGATCTGCTGTTGAAGAGTTCTACCAGTAGTTATTAATACTTGTTCTCAGCCTCAAAGACATCATCATCTTAGCACTTGATATTTCATTTACAACGGTCTAGAAAGATCCAATTCTGTCCTTCCTGGAAGAACAAGAGAGTAGTTACCTCAGTGGCAGAGGGTCAAGAAGTTCACAACACCTATAAGTGATGTGGAAACTCTTCCCAATGCTTTCAGTTTAAACGATATATGTTTATAAATAATTTACCTTGAGGGATCCTTATTCAGTGTATTGCAGGCATGTTCTCTGCAAACTAAGCTGGAGAGGGAAACTTTGATCTTAGACTAAAAATTAGTCCTAAATTAAACATCTGGATGAAAATATGGAACACAGAACACAAAAGCATGACTGCTGCTCTTTTAATGAGCATATCTCAAGTCCTCTGGACACACATCCTGTTCTCAGAGTATACGTGCAGCACACGTGAAGAAAAACAGATGCTGCTTTTTGCTGCAAACCACATACAAGTAGGTGTCTGTCTGGGAAATTCAGGACAGAAAGTCAGCACTCTTCTAGGCAATGAGAACTCTCTCTGACAGAATGGAAGAGAAACTTAAAACAATCCCCAAGAGAACAGAGAGGTCAGCAATACAGCAGAACAATACTGCACTTTAAAGCTGTTTAGCACCTTTGAGCAAGTGAGCTCTATGAGCTGTTCAGTGTTTACATTAGGTAAAGATCAAGAAGACTTATATTTCATGACATATTAAGGACTCAGGAAAAACTAATCATGTCTATTCATGTCTAGTATTTTCCCTGCCATGCAGTTTTCCTTCTGTTTCATAATGAGACAAAGAAGGAGTCCTTGAAGGTTTTCATTGTTAATGCATTACATTCTAAATCAAGTATATCTTGTGCTGTATCTGTCTGGAACCTGTACAAGTCCACAAAGAGTTATAAAATGCTTTGAAAAATGAGAGACAGATGACTGATTGACTAGTGGCTGTTTTGACAGTTCTTATTAGACTATATAAACACAGATCATGATTTTCCCTGTCAGATTGGTACTACCCTGTGGAAAGGGAAAGTGAATGATCAAAACATTGCTACCATTGAATTTGAAAAAAATCTGACTATTAGGTGCACCTTCAGGGAACTTTAGCAAGAATATAATAGCTTGAAACACTCTCAGGAATTTTCACCCACTTACAGAGAACTTGGCCTTTTCACACAAGCAGATCATGTTCCCCTCCTGATCAGAGAAGACCTGAAAACTCGAAAAAAAATCAGATGAAATGAAATCCTTCAGAGAAAGATGAGTTTTTAAAACCTTTATCTACAGCATGTGAAACAAAGCTAACCATAGGGGGAAAACAGCTGAGGATAGCAACTGCTGAAAGTAAGCAACTGAGAAGGGACAGATGATTTGTGCTGCCTCATACATGTCTTTGATGGTTGCCATCAGATATATGGAGTGGTAGCATGATTAAGCATCAGACTTCCAGTTTTGGAAAAACATATTTAGTTGCAGAAAGGATTGATTTCTTTCATAAGGGAATCAATATCAGGAAAAAAACCAGTAAGGTTTCCTTCCTAGGCCTGCCCTTTCTTCAGGCAGAGCAACCATTTGGTGTTTTGTTTAGGAAGGGCAGAACTGCACCAGAGATGTGCTGGGCAGGTGCTTCACCCCATCACTGTGTGACTCCTTTCTGAACATGTTTCACCAAACTGTAAAAACAAATGGAAAACATTCAGGGACGGAAAATAACTTTTGCACTCTTTTTCATTACACATTACCAGTCATAGATGGTAATCATTATTAATAATAGCAGCAATACTACTAATGAAAGACATCCATCATAATAAACTTAGTAAATTAATATGGTTCTATAAACGTAATAGTTTATAATTGTATGTACTTTGCTTCTGGAAAGCACTTTCACCTTATCACACTCTTTTCACTTTATGTCAAATAATAGAAGTGGGAAACACCAAAGACAACTCTGAATACTGTTCTGTATAAGATCTTCTTGTTTTTAATTGAGAGAAAATCCTCTGGGGGCTCACTCTTTGGTTATGCACACGGTACTGGGGTTTTGGTTCTGTCTCTCTGTATAGAATTTTACTGCCCAAATTAGACATATCCTATAGATCAGATTAGTTGTTCTCAAACAGACCTGTCCCTTGGCTGGCTAGAAAGGGAGCCCAAGGTGATGAGATCAGATATAACTCTATACCAGCAATGTCTAATCTTTTTGTGAGGTAAATGCCATCCTTATTGTCTACTTGGTAAAATTAAAAGATAGAATAAGCACAATATGCAAGTGAAAAAAGGATGATTCACTGACTAATTTTACTTCATATAAACTTGGTAGCCTTAATTGACTTTACCTTTAGAATGTCTTTCCTAAAGAATGGAAGACAACACACTCATTGGTAACATAGGTTTAGGATGCTTTCCAAATAGTTTTAGAGTGAAAGCCAGTGAGGTGGTGTAAAGTTTGGTCAAAGAAAAGGCTCATGATGCAGATACTGGATCTTCAGTTTATTTACTTGAAGATCTGTGGGTATTTGCTGGGGCAAGGGAAAAACTGGGGAAAGGATTTGTTCCAAGTTTAAAAAAAAAAAAGTCCAAATACATGATTGTGGCAATTATATGTGTTAAATCTAATTTTCATTCCTGCATAATTATGGTGTATATAGACAGTGAAAGAATTCACTGTGCATTTTGAGAACAACTATGTCACGAGCAATGAGAAAATATTGACAGGCAAAAATGTCAGTGCTTTTTTTAAAGCAGAAGTACAATCTTACAGGATGATGGAAATTTAGCAGATGCACTATGTTAGTGACTAGAACATCTGATACTGTGACACGAGCTCCTACTTGAAAGATTAATTCCAAATTGGCTTTGATGGGAACACTTGTGCAGACTCTGTTAAAAGGCCAAGTAATGGAAAAAGAAAATAAATGAAAACGGCAATATATCAAAGTTCAAATTAGCATCTATGAAACAGTAAATTTGTTAATGTGAGGACTGGCCTGATCTGGGAAGAAACAAACTGTTTAAAGTATATTGGTTTCCTCCTCCAGAATAACCATTCTGGATTTGGAACACAAAGGAACCTGTTACTATGCAGGATCATGCTGTAAAAAATTAGATTTTATTTTAGGGCAGTCCAAGCATACAGGTGTAAGTCCAAGAGTGATACATATGTAGCAATAACAAATATGTCTGAAAGTGTGTTTTCCACAACAATGCTACACATTGTCGTCTCACATAAAAGAAAGTATAGTGAAGCTTTATGCAGCAAAACATTTGCTCAGAGGGAGTGTGAATCTCAAGACTTGTCCTTGCTCCCAAGCCTTCTCTTGTTCCCTGACAGTATGCTCCTTATTCCTATTTAAAATCCAGGAACTGAGGAAAAAAAAAATCTGTAAAATAGCATGTTACTAAAGGTATGTTCAGGTGTAACTTAGAACAGAACTGCAGTTTCTCCATTACCACATTAAGGCTTTCTTCCTATCTGGTCAACATTAGCAATTTTCGCTTTTCTACAGAAGCAGATAATTTAAATTTTTTTCTCTACAGCATCCAGTCTTCCTCAGTGGCTGGCAGAGTTTTACAATCACCCTTCTTTGCCATGGAAGTTCCAGGTTGCCTCAGATGTGCAAGTTATTGACATTTAGAACAGTCATATTCAGTAGGCTTTTTCTGAGAATTTCAGACCAACCAACCAATGAACTGAACCTGACTTTTTTTTCTTTTTTTTTTGATATGTAGCTGTGTGTCGTAATTTAACCCCAGCAACAACTCAACTCCACACAGCCACTCGCTCATGGCCCCCTTTGGGATGGGGGAGAGAATCAGAAGAGTGAAAAGGAGTAAACTCCTGGGCTGAAATAAAGCCAGTTTAATTGATAAAGCAAAAGCCACACATGCAAACAAAGCAGAACAAGAAATTCATTCACCGTCTCCCATGGACACGCAGGGGTTCAGCAACTCCCAGCACAGCTGGGCTCCATCAAGCCTAATGGTGACTTGGGAAGACAAACACCATCACACTGAATATCTGTCCTTCCTTCTTCCTCCAGCTTTATATGCTGAGCAGGGCACTGTACAGAATATCCGTGTGGTCAGTTGGGGTCAGCTCCTCCCAACTTCTTGTGCCCACCCAAGCCTCTTTGCTGGTGGGGTGGTTCAGGGAGAAGAAAAGGCCTTGACTCTGTGTGAACACTGCTCAGTAATAACATCTCTGTGTTATCAAAACTGGTTCCAGCCCAATTCCAAAATACAGCCCCCTACATGTTACTGTGAACAAAATTATCTCAGCCAACACCAGCATGCCATGTTAAAAGAAGAATGGGGAAATTCAGTTACTTGAGCAAAGCTACACAATCAACATAGGAACCAGGAATATAATTCATTGATCTTGACTATAAGTTCATTGCTGTGCTCCTAAGAAACACCCCTTTCCTTGATCTGATACTCAGAAAGACTGATATAACTGCACTTTGGCTTATTCTCCTTCACTTTACCTTTTGCTGTATTTCTTTGCTTCTTTACTCTCTTATAACTCTGATGTAGTGTGTGCCTTGAGAAATCCTGAGAGAGAGGTACACACTTGCCTCTGATGGTATATGACACTGCAGCCTTCCAAACTTCAGGCTGTTATAGAAAACATATATTTCTGCAAATGTAAACAAAGAGTTTTATGGCTATCATTTTGGTTTCTGACTTGTTCACTGCCATCATCTTTGTTGACTGTGGGTATGTGCATTTCTGTCACTAGGAGTTATTTTCTCCAGATGGATGCAGATAAACTTCTTTTAAAGTAACTTCTGTAACTGTTGACAGGTGTGTGCTGCTGCAAACCACCCTTGACTAACAAAAGTCCTGACAGTTAAGAGCACAACTGAGAAATATTTTGCATCCATGGATTTCCACTAGTGGGTGTTTAATCATCCTTCTTTTTCTCTTGGCTTTATGTTTTGTGGTGAAAAATGCAGCAAAGCATAGAAACAAAGATATTTCAGCTTTCAGTCAGACTAAAGAGCTTCACAGCCCCTTTCTTTATAGATAGGGTAACCTCTGCACTTCCTTAAGACAAGTCTCAGCTGCTGATTCTGTTCTCTTGCTTTTCTGTAAGTGAGTAATTCTAGTCGAGACTGCAGTACCTGATTCTGATTAATACTCTTGTGTACTGGTATCTAATTTAAAGCTAAATGGTGTAAAAAGACATTAGTATAAATATGAGTTAAGTCCAATGGAATGATATCAGTGTTTTGATGCTTGTGAGAACAAATTCAGACCCTTAGGTCTTTCAATTATAACTGAAAAGTGAAGGGAGTCAAGATATGATTCATTGGAGGACACATTGATTCAGAGCAGAGTTTTGGCTAGTCCTTTATTCTATTGCACTAAGTACTTCCTAGGATGCCTACTAAGATCCCACAGATAGCTACCCTTTTTAGCAGATAAGGACCATTCTGGGAAAAGTCTGTGGTTAACCTGAATTATCCATTTAAGGATGAGGGCATGGATTTGGAGACTCCTCCACTTTAGAGCATCTACAGGAATACCTTTTCATTTTTTCTGGTAGACCCTAAAACTGTCTTTAATACTCCTTAGAATATTACATGTCTTGGTCCTTACTGATGTTTAGAGAGTCTAATAACTAGCTGCCATTTTACAGAAACATACCAGAAAGACTGGCAGAGATAGGCAAATCTGCCTTCTAATAAACACTTAATTCAGCTGTTGTCTCTTTAGTCTTAATACTTCTGGTTTTTTCCTGCAAGAAAAAGAAACCTTCTGGATGTTCCTGCTTTCTGCAGAAACCACCAATGTGTTCATGAGGTTTGTTAGCTGCTAATGTTCATGGAGTTATTTTATGGAGTGTGTTGTGTGGAATGTTCTACAGAACACAGTCCTGTAAGCTCCACAACTTGAGAAACTGCTCAAAGAGCAAAACTTTGATCTATATTACACCAATATTTAGTAGTTAAGCTATAGATCCCACTCTCTTCTCTCCTTGATAAGAAATCTGATATTCTACATGTATCTCAGATGGATAGTCTGCAGCAGAGCCTGCAGTGCCGTTCAAGCCGTGATCAGCTAGCTGAGTAGCACTAAAATTTGTACTTGATTTGCCCATCCCTAAATAATGATCCTGTACTGCATCAAGCATAAAGAGTCATCCATGTCTCTGGCTTTTATTGTTATTCTTATCTTATAAGAGAGACAACTTTCATGCATATATTTTAAGAGTTAATACACCACCAGATAATACTTTGGATATTAATATTAATACTAATGCAAAAGGAATCTACTGGTGAGAAAAACTGTAACCAATGAAAATAAATTAGATTTTAAATTGACAACAAAGGCATTTGATGAGAGTAAAAGAGAAACATGCACTGTATTGAGTGGCAAGAACAATAATGGAATAGGATGTCATGGAAGTAGGAATTGCAGCTGTGCACAGTGCCAGTCAACAGGGACAAGCAGAGATTTATTTAAAAGATATTTCCTGTCAAAGACAAATGTATCTTAGTTATTTATTTAAAACATTGCTCTCTGGGATGACCTTAGGAGATAGAAAATCTCATTTCCCAGTGGGCCCTGTGTAGGGTGTGTGAGGGGACTTGATGAACCATTGTGCTTCATAGAAATTCAAGTTATATCCTTTGGAAGGAAAAGGAGCTTCTGCAGAAATTGCAGAAGTTATATGTGTTTTCCTTTGGAAAAGTTAGGTCAGTGTTGTCAGACTATCTAGTTTGACAATCCAGAGATTCTCTGGAATGGGAACACCAGCTTTATCATAGATTGCTTTGCTGTAGAAACTCAGTTCCATCACACAGGGAACACTTGAAACAGTGGAGGTGAAGCTCGGTCCCCACAGATAATTAATTCTGCATCACTTCTCAGACTATCAATATCAGACTGTCCAATTAGATCCAGTTGCACAGACATTTTGACACATACCCAGGGCAATTTGATCAACACTACACCATTGTTTAGCTCAAGCAGGAGCCATAAAGGAAAGGTTTTTAGCTATGAGCTAACCAGTTTCTGTCATGGAGATCCCCTGAGGCTAAGAAGATCCACAGAGATTGTATTTGGCCTGGCCTCAGTTTTTCTAAACCCCCCCCAACAACCAACCAACCAACCAACCAACCAACCAAACAAAAGCTGCTGTTGAATTTTGGCATGGGGAAGGAATAACAAGCTATTTTTGTCACCAGCGTCACATCCAGGGCAGTGCAGTTTAGGCTAGCTGTTAAGAAATGGGGAAGATGGATGTAATGTTCCTGTTCCCAAGACTGTTTCTGCATTTAACACAAAACTTGGCAAAACAGAGCAGTAGTGATCCTGGGATGGAAGCCCTCTTACATACAGAATCCTGATCTGTCTTACACTTGCTTCAGTTAATGAATGCTTCATTTTTGTGCCACTTTCAATTCTGTTTTTGAACTGGGTACTGATGTGTTCAATTTTGTAGAATACATACTTGAGGACTTGTGGGGGTATAGAAATTTCAGGAACATGAAGGTATTCCAGGTTTAGATACACGACAGGAAGGTTCAAAAAAATATTCAGGAGATAAAGTGACTGTTTCTACTCTCATGGAAAGAAGAAAAACATAAATGAAAGGCTAACACACATACTATATTTCATGCCTTCTGATGCTAAGAGACAGGAAGCTTGATAGTGTCTGCCAGTCTGTGCTATGCACCAGCTCAAACTGTTTCAAGATTATCAAAGCTTTCTCAAAAATATTTATTCAGGGAAAGAGTCATATTTTGATTGGAGAGATTAGAAATGTAAGAAAGAAAAATAAATTAGTAATTTCCAATGTGCCTGAATCACAAACATTTTATTTTTCCCCTCTTTCTGTCGTTATCCATATTCCACACTAGCAGACAGAGTTGCCAGACAATCTGAATTTCTCAAATGCTTTATTCATGAAATAGGGTTGAGTGAGAATAGAAGGAAAAGGAATAAAAGTGTTGTATCTGATTTCTGTGCAATCTTTTCACTAGAAAGGGCCTAGGAGACTAATGTTTTCTGCTATCAAACCTCTAGTCCTGTTAATGGGCCCTAGTAAAATGAGATCCTCTTTAGACATTCTTCTGCAAGAATTTTGTATTTTCTTTAATAAGTCTGTCTATTTTGACAAAGAATAAGGGAAATGAAATTATTTAGAGCACAGCAAAAAGCTTTGCAGAAGTAATAACTATGCAACTTATTATTTAAGGTTATATAGTAGCAACTTTTATGTTTCCACATATTCATTCATAAAACTGTCTGGGCCTCTTTAATTCCACTTGCCATGATTTCTTTTGTTATTTTTCTTGTGACCTCACAGCTTTGATATTTTATGTAGATGTAATCTGCAACACAGAGTCTTATTTAAACCTCAGTACAGTTTGACGGGCAGAATATATTATCCACAACCTTGATTTGATCATTAAGTACAAGAGAAGTCATTATTTGGTTTGAGAAGACTGAAGACTTCTCATTTTCAGGACACTCGTTTCAAGGTTCAGACAATTTCCTGTTTTTCTTGGGCATGCAATGTGTGAGAGGACTCTTATCCCAGAAAAATGAAGGAGTGGTCAGCCCCCATATCAATTACCCAATCTCCAACTGGATCATTTCATAAAGTCTTGTAACAGGTGTCAGTGAAAGTTATTAAGATTAGCTTCTGTGTTCTTACCAGTTATTTCCTAGTTGTTTTCTAAATGTCTTTTTGTTTTGATTTATGTCAATGTTTACAAAGATCATTTCTCTCTTAGTGACTTGCAGTACATTGTATGAATTAATACTGTGTTTTGAGGGATTGATTCTTACTTACAACAGAAACATTATTGGACATTTTAGTTTAGGGGGAAGATTTTCAGTTTTCAAAAGTATATTACTTTTAACCATTTGGTAAAATTGAATTTTTCCTGTCACCTATGAGGTAAAGAAAATATTCTCTTATTTCTCTCAGATTTGTTTGTATATTGGAGTCTGAAAATTAGGCATTTTCACATCCTGTGTTTTTGTTTTCATATTCATATATTTGGGAGATGTATAGGAGTATTTTAGAATCCTATAAAATAGCTTGTAGAAGACCTGAGGAAGCCTCGTCATGGCAAAAGCAACCACTTGTGACAGACATATGTCTAATCTGCTTTTACACCTCTGATGATGAAGGTCTCTTAACCTGTCTAAGGCAATTTAATCCAGTTTTGGCTATTCTTCCAGCTACAGCTTATTTCCTAGTATTAATCTGCCAGATATTTCTACATATATGTGAAGATGACAATATTTTGAAGCAATGTTGTAAAGCACTGGCATGCTGTGGGCAAGAGTGGTGCACATTTACTGTACCACAAATAATGTGATCTAGCACAGGCTGTGAGGGGAGTTATATCCCGTGTTTTAGTCAGTCTGGTGAGTCATGCTGCAATTAGCTAAGAATGACTGATGACTTGAGCATACTTGTTATGAAAAATTAAGCCATGGTCCTCTCAGTCAAGTTGAATTGGTTGGGAATCCAGTTCCTACTTCACTTTCTAAGAAGTCTTGAATGAAAGCCTTTTCATTTCATATCAGCATGTGAATACAATCATGATGACCCGTGACTTTAGCTTGGTCTGTATAGAAAGTCAAGTCTACATTTTGCATCATGCATCCCAGTTACCTTTTAACTTCTAATGACGTGAGCATAGACCTAGAAGGAACAAGTGACTGAGTGACGTTCACTTAGAGACATGAGTCTCACTTCCCTGACAAATAACTATACTGAGTAATGGGGAGAAAGATTGAGTTTCATTCCCACAGATGTAATGCTTACCTGTCCTTCTTATTTTGAGACATTCTTTTCCGTATTTTGCAATGGATTTTTTCTGGATTTCAAACAGAAAATGGCAAGGTGGAATATACTGAGGACTCTTCCCCCCACTGTTTCAGTGATGCTCTGCTAGTGTTGGTGCCTCAAAACACTCACCTGAATGTAGAGTCTACCTTACAAGCAGTGGAAGCTGAGTTCCCTCTTGAGTGTCCCTTTGAGACACCAAAGTACTGAGTTTGCCTGACAGCATGTTTTCCCTATAGTTCAGGGTCCTTCTAGAGACCATAACTTTTTTTGAAGGAAGTGCTTTATATCAGGCTAGATTCATAAGCCTTGAACAACTAGAGAGGCCATGGGTTGGGTCTAAAATTTGTGTAAAATTATGTAATATACAGTAGAACACTGCTTCCTTCCTGCCATCCAAATACATTTTGATTACTTCATCAAAACCTTTATTCCAGCACCTAGAAGGACAGAAACACCTGGTCATTTTTTTGCCTGGATTGATCAGGCCTGTTTCAAATTTCTGGTTAGTGAAAATAAAGAAATAAATGAAAACAGTAAGAAATACAGTCAGAACATAGATACGCATCTTTGCAAGCTTTCATATTTCTGAAATCTTGCAGAAGACACTCTCTGTGTACATGATGTGTTATTGTATCTCTTGGTGAAAACAGACATGAGACAGACGTTTCTTTCCTATACTAAAAGATCATCTGAAAGCAATAGATTTCTCTGCAGAATAGAAAACATTGAAAAGAATGAGTATGTACTTGATTATCCAGATATGTAAAATAATTACATAACAAATATTATTATATTTTCTAGAGGCTCAGTGTGTTTATTCAGAGTTTTTCTGTATCTCTGATGCAACATTATCTTCCCTAATTAGAACAAAACATATTTACCTATCATATTTGATTGGATTATAAATTAAGTTATATTAGTAGTAAGATACAACCTTATTGCAGATAGACTGCCCATGTGTATCTCAGACAAGCACTGGAGCACAGGCAACCCCTCTCATTAGAGCACAGGCAACCCCTCTCACCCCTTTCTCAGCTCATGGACTTAGATGCTGACAAACTGGAGATTCATGCACTTGTATTTTGCAGATAGATTGGAAGTGGACAACACTGAAATAAATTTTATTTTGCCTTTAGATTATGGTGCCCTTGCACTGAGAAAAAAAGTCAAAATATATAGAGAATGTCTTGCTGCTTAGATCCATTTTTTGTAGTATGGGTAAATGACACACATCTGAGTTGTAAGTCTCAGTGAAGATATGTGGGTTGTCAGTATCACTAAGTGAAAAAAAAATCAATTGTTTGGGGAAGAATATAAGGGAATTTTATGATTTG
Organism: Atrichornis clamosus; assembly: GCA_013400975.1. NCBI lineage: Eukaryota > Metazoa > Chordata > Aves > Passeriformes > Menuridae > Atrichornis > Atrichornis clamosus. The sequence goes on along the minus strand of WBMZ01006814.1, from coordinate 226,263 downwards.
CTCTGCAACCTAAGTGAAATTCTGTTTCAAAGGAATATAATACTTTAAATCATTTTCTTAAATGTGGGTGAAGTTATGAGGAATTTCTTTAACCTGATTATCAGAACTGTCAGTAACTACTTGAATATACACGGAGTTTTCAGTCTCTTTCCTGTGCCACCTTCTGCAGATGATAAGACTGAAGAACAACAGGGACTTCTTCCATGCTTACATGACAGTCAGAGGTAGTTGTGACACGTTCAATTATCCAGGATGAAAAGAGTTTTCCTACTTCTGCATTCCAGAAGTGCCATGTTATTAACTGAGCAGAATGGCCTTCATAACTGAAACAGGTAAACTCTGAGCTGATTGAGAGCTTGTATTTTGTTTGAAATTCATATAGCTGAAGAGAGATACAAGACTTCTGATTAGACTCCAGACTACCAAATTAAATTAAACTAATTTCTTCTAAATTTCTAAGCAGCCTTGTGTGTTTTTTGAAGTGAATTGAGAACACTCATTTGAGGCAGCAAAAGCAATAATGGTTGAGAGAACAGTCAAGGCTTGGTCATGTACAATTTATTTATTAAGTCCTCTGTAATGAGAGAAAAAGAACATTTCTGAATTTTTGTTAGGACTGGGTAACAACAGAATTATTCATGGAGACTTCATTATCTCCCACCTCGTATTACAGTAATGACATTCACAACATTCAACTGCACAGTTGCACACTGCTTCTCAAGTAGCACTTGTAAAAACGAGCACTATGTCTAGAGTTTTGTTTCTTTGCTTTTATCCAGTTATAAGTATGTATAAGAACAGCCTAAACTATTCAAATCAGAGGTCTGGCTAACATTGTGTTCTGTGAAGTGGTCCACAGAAGCTGGTCATGGGAATTTATAACAGCAGGGAAGGTGAATGTAATGTGTATGATATATCCTATCTTACAACCATAGGGCATCAGGGGCAGGATGTGCATTTTGGTGCTCATGTGTGTCTTTCAAACCTTCCATGGTTAATGCAGGACAGCACAATACTGCTATGCAGTTTTTCAGGCTTGAATGGGACTTCATCATCATGGTGCTGCCTGAGCCCTAGATACCAAATATGTGTGGGAGATGTACCTATTTCCCTAACTAGAGAATTGCTTTCTTATCTTCAGTACAAATCCTCAGTTTAACTGATGCCAGAGGCAACTGCAATCTTTTTAAGGAAGAAGATTGGAATATGATGCTGACAAAACAAAAGTGAGAAGACCAAAGGTGGGAAAGAAGGAAATTGAGAAGCCAGAGTAGCACTGGGCCATTTATAAGAATTTTGCTCATATATAGGAAGTGGTCATATGATCAAGTAGTAAGATTTCCATTCATGGTCATTTGCACAAAGACTAGAATGGTGAATGCTCTAAATAAAGCAATTAAATTATTAGATTTCCAGTACTTTGGGTAAATAAAATTTAAATAGAAATCTCTTTTAAAATGTTATGTTTGTAATTACTGTAAAGAATTTGTTTCAAATGGTCATCCTTTTCCCTAAGGTGTCATTTACAAAATTTATGAGCAACAACTTGTTATCATGTTTGTTGCTAACATGGTTTTGATTTTTACTGCTAAAAGAAAAATTAACCTCCAGCAGACCAAAGCTGTCTGAATATTTGGATTAATTTGGTCCTCTATCTTGTCTGAAATAATGGTATTTAGCAATTCCACCAGCTGGCCAGCAAGATTTGAATGAATATGCATTTACTATGCACTGCAAGTAGCAGTATAACCAGGAGGAGTAACTGAGAATAACATGGTTGGTTAACTTTTTTTCTAATTTTCAAAATTCACTGAATAGTTAGAATAACAATTTTTAAAAACCCCAACATTTGCTAAAATGTGATATCATGAGACATGAGGCAAAATATAGAATCTAGAGTTTAGTGCCTTATGTAGTTATTGTGATTAAAAAAATCTAGGGATATGCACAGCAAACAGGATAAACCTCTTTAAATGATGGGTAATTTTCTATTGCTTTAAGCGGACACTAGGTTTGGCCCAAGAAAGCAGGGTTTTTTATATGACATCAAGAAGGCAAAATGTAGTTACTCACAAAGGCACATCTGATACAGACCACAAATCCATCAAACAGGCTAGATCTCATATGTATATATCTACAATGTATGTATACACATGTGTATAACATTTTGCTGAGCTACTGATTGCCTACAACAACAGAAAGCCCAACCCATTCCAGTTCTGATGGTCATTCGGCCAGAGGCTCACAGCTGAGGAATCCCCGCTGCCAACAGCAGGCAGCTGACCATCAGCACTGACAGATGTAGCCTCAGCTGTGACAGCAGCAAAGGGAGTGATTTCTGTGTGGACAAGTGCGAAGGTCCTTAGGGATTTAGTCTATGGCTCAGCAGATGCTTGATTTTGTTCTTTATTTTAAGGAACTAAAAAGCTCTTCAGTTTTTTAACACCATTAAACATATGCTTAAATTCTTCAATGAAGGAAGGACTTTAAGAAGACCTGACACATGCAGTGGAAGATGGTGCTCTATTGCTCAGAAACTGTGTTACATTTACTTTCCTAGTGTGGCTTTGTAAGAGTGAAACCCCTCTTGGCATAAAGTCTGGATATGGTTCAGGGCATAGCCTGTGCCTAGGACTATAGGAATGAGACTATCCTGTGGGGACAGAGAGGAAAGAGAAGCAACCACATAAAATCTGTCTTTGTTATCAGTTTGCCCTCATGGTTAGAGGATTGTGCCCAAGCCCACTTCATTTAGCATTAGCATGTCATCAGCGGAACTTTTCAGTACTCCAAAGAGACACTTTTATCCTTTTTTTTTGTCCCAGGTTAATCAAATCCGTTTTACCTCTTTTTGACTTTTGTAGTTGTCACAAGAATGGATATAGGGTAATAAGCCAGACATTAGCTACCTTAGAGAACTTGGGCTATGACTGTAATGCTGTGTGAGTGTAGATGAGGATACAAACGGAATCATTCAGCTGACTTTAATTTGGTTCCCTTGGTGGAAGAGATACAGAAGCAGCAGAGGAGCCAGAAACAGTATCAGAAAGTGTGTTCACAGTTAAACAGCTGCGATTAAGGCTTGAACTTCATCAGTGGCCCTATTTTATTTTGTGGCATAGAAATTTTCTGAGAGCACTTTGCCTTAGTCTGAATGATTTGGAGCATTGTCTTGTAGGCCTTGCAGCTGAAAGAATGGAGGTCACATGGATTACAAAGCTAAGAGATAAAGGTTGCTTTCTGACTGCATTTCTTTCAGGAGAATTTCATTGACATAAGGGCATTTGATTGCAATAAAGCTGTTTTATGGGAGCTTTTTAAAATGACAAAAATGTTTTGTCAGAATGTTTTCATCTAACTTGTTTGCTGACGCTGACTGTGGTTGTTCAGCAGCATGTGAAGTTACATGATGTATGGAGGTGTTGGATCATAGCAGCCCCTGTCATGTTCTGTAAATAGATCTCACAGCTGTATTCTATGAAGAGTCTTTTTTTCCAGTCCATGTATAATTAACCAGCGTCATTTTGTTTCATCTTAACCAAGGGAAAACTAAATTTACGAGTGAAATTTTTACTTCTAGGTTCATGCTGGTTTTGGTTTTCCTCAGCTGTTGAGCTGGCAGGCATCTCTGGAAAGTTGTAGTCCCTGTGCACTCCTTTTAATAATTTGTGATAATTTTCCACCTTTTCCTTCTTGTTACAGTTCATGTATGGAATGATCTTAAGCCTTCATAAGGAACATAAGCAGGAAAAAGTTTTCAAAAGTTCTAAAAAATCTTGCTGAATCTTCCTGTATTTAGCAAGCTTGAAACAAATCAACACAAATTTATTGCACCTCTAAAAGAGTAAAAGTAAGGATTTTTTTCTTTTTTTTTTTTTGTGCAAAGGTGAAGGAGAAGGTTGAGAATTCAGACTCAAAAGGAACCACATGAGCTTGATCTTCCAGCACTTATTGTTTTGCCAGTCCTTGAGACAGAAAAAGAATGATGATATAAGAAAAATATATAAAAGAAAAAAAGATGGAGACAGAGTAAATTTAAACACACAATAATTAACCAACCAACCACATGGGATTAGCCCTAGTTTTCTTCTCATTATTGGTTTGAACCTGTCTGCTTTTTTCAAGCTTCCCTTTCCTGCTGGAAGAGAATAACCTCTCATGTGTCTCGTATATAAATACATCTAAAGATCTTCTTTTGGTGAGCTGGAAATCAGGAAGAAAACTGTGAAAACTACTTTGAAGGTTCTTCAGAGTGATGCAGAGGATGATAGGTGTGATTTTTCTGTAAGGGAGATTATAAACTCTGTAGAACTGCTGCTGTGCTTTGAGCTTTACCCTGTTTTTTTGGACTGTGGAGGAGAGAAAATCATTTGCCAGAAAATAGATGAGTTGAAGAGCATACAGCCATGGTGAATGCCCAGCTAGCAATGTAGTCTCTTTTCTGTCTATAGAGATATTCCAAACTACTGGAAACATGGTAGAGATTAAATAATATACATGTGATATGTATCCATAAACTCTTGAACTTCTTCATTGCAGCTTTAAAAAAGCCAGCTATTTCTATTGCCTTACAAGGATTGGTTCATAATATAGTTATCTATGTCTGTTTTTCGACAAAAGTATTGTTGCTTTTATTTACTTATTTAATTTTCCCAGTACATATTACTGTCCTCAATAAAATTGAGTTGACAGGAAGTAGTTGTTTTTCGAGACACAAAAAAGTGTTTATTGCCAAAACATGCATTGTTTAATTTGTTTAGTCAATAATAGTTCTATTTATTTTATTTTTAGTCAATATTTTGACAGGAAAATTGCATTGACATAGAGCTAAGTGAGCTAGTAAATAGGAGACTGGATTCCTTTCTGATTTAAGCAAGTAATGTGATTACTGTTAAATCAGTTCAGCCAGGTTTTATGCGTGCAGATGTTTGCCATCATAAACAGACAACAAGTTTACCTGAAGCATTCTGATTTTAATTTATTTTAATAAGCAGCCTAGGTAAGAGATCCAATTTTAACTTCTCTGGGTGATTCCACTGATTTTTAAAACTGTTAGGTTTCCACAACTCAGATTTCTTACAGCTGCATTGCTGGGAATAGTTCAGAGACTGCTGTCAATGCCAAACAAAATTGCTGTCCATAACCTACTGGGTATAGATACAGATTAAGCTTCCTTTTATTATATTCCTCTGATAAAAGTCTGCCTGAAGGGCAAAGAAAGATAAAACAGGGAAAGAAGGTATGTACTCAGATTTCAGTGAAGGACTCTTACTAATAACAATTTTAATTTTCAAATTGTTTTATCATCATGTAATTCCTTTGGTAATGAGCTACAGGTTTTCCACATGATTCAGATATTGCACATATTAAAATAGTTACCTTTACTGATTTTGTCTAGAGACAGCAGAATTAAAGACAGTAGAGTTAAAACAGCATACCTGAATTCAGAAGTGCATTTGGATGTGAAGTGAAATTTGGATTTGTCTGACTATATTGAAGTCAGGAGAAGATTTGCAGTTTAATCCAATTTATTTATCTTGTATTCTCTGAATACAAGAATCAGGGAATTTTTTTGTTTGTTTTTTAAAATAATGACTACTATGAGAGGGAAATGGGAGTAATTTTCAATTTTTCAAAATATATTTTCATTGGAAATGTAACAACAAATAAAAAATGAGAACTTTTGATGGAAAATGTTAGGTTTCAATTTCTGCTGCCAAATGATCATTGTAAAAAGACATTTTAGGTTTGGAAAATGTAGGAGGGATAAGCAAGATAGTGAAAAGAGTGGGAGAAGAAAAGAACTCCCTCTATTACTTAGTAAAGAGCAGGCCTTGTACTTCAGTGTGAAAATAACATACCTTTCAGTAACTGGTTGTAATTCTAAATGCTGCTGAAATGACTTTTGTGGCGTTATTCCAAGTACATTAGCCTAAAGGTCACCAATACTTCTGGGAGTGTGGCTTCATTTCAGTATAATGGAATTATTCTACGGAAACGTGGGAAACTACATAAGAAATTGCTTATAAATTTCCATGTAAAATTACAAGCTCTCTAATAACATACCCAAGTATTCAATTTATCTGAGCAAGATTTGTAGTGTCTTTTCTTTAGTAAGAAATATTTCTGAGCCCCTATGTGCATATTGTACACATGCATAATCTTTAAAGAGCACAGGGAAGATGAGTCTCATTGTTCTCACTTACATATGTGCACTTCCTGACTGCCAGCCTCAGGCTCAAACAATGTAGTCTGGATTGATCAAATTAAGAAGATAGCTTTGCTTTGTTTTGTCATTTCTATTTTTCCGCAGAGGAAATGAAGGAGGAGACAGCCAGTGATGGGTTCATTGTTCTGAGAGAAATAATGAAGAATGGAATAGAATTCAGAAAATACCTTGAAATTCAGAACTGCCCATAGAATCAGATAGCCATACTCCCACAAACAGCTTTAAATGTCAATTTAACTTACAAACAGAGAGCAGGTCCATTTGGTCCCTAAATTTACAGCTTTCTAACTGTGTTATACAAATAAATGTTTTGAGTTCCTCTAAAGACGAGGGAGACAAGATTATATTGTCAAAATGTATATTGTCATAATTTAGTACACCAAAATCCCTGTTCTAGCAAATTCTAACACTGACAGTTTTATAAACATGAATTCTCTATTGAAAAAATTAATTATAAATGTGATTATTCTTTGAAGTGTCAGGCCTCTCTCTGTCATAGATAGCATGTCGGACTAGTTGGACTTTGATTTACATTCATTTTGACAATTACTGTACTTTCTTATCTATGTATATGTTTCATTTTCATTTGTGTTACAAATACGTATGTATATTTTAAAATAAATGGACATAGTTATTTTAGAAGATGTGGGTTCTGTATAGAATTCAGCTTGAGAAGTAGAACAACTACACTTCTGTTGGATTGCTTTCTTTTTAGCTCTCTAATGTGCTACTACCACACTGGGACATTTCTGTTCCAGTGATCATGGCTTTGAAATCAAATAAAAAGCTGCTTCAATTACAAGCAGATTTTATACAAGTAAATACTAAAAAGCAGTAGTAATCTCTACATGGAAGAAACTGTCATTAGGAAAATATTCATTGGCCAAACCCCTGAAATTCTGGCTGCCCCTGTGACCCAGGAAGAAAGAAAAGGAAAGAACCCAAAGCCATACATGTTACCATGAGGTAGACTTTTAAAAGAGTTGTTCTTTGATGTTGTATCAGTCAGGTGACTGTTAATGTGAGTCAGTAATACAAATCAGAATATCTGGTAAACCTAATTTATTGCTAAAATGAGTTCATTTCAGTTGCTGTTGAACTGACTGATGTAGCTTTTTTTCCCACCAAAATACTCATTTGTATAGATACCATTTCCCTGGTGAATTAATCCAGGAACTACCTAGAGACCCTGCTTTCTCTTTTCAGGGAAAACAGACTTAACAAGGAACTCAGATTGCCATGGAGAACATAAATACCCCTAATGAACTGAATGAGGCATGTTGGAAGACTCTATGTTTATCTGTAGTATTTAACTTTTAATTTGTTTGTTCAATTTTTAATTATTTGTTCAAAATAAACTTAAAAATTCTATTCTGGAAAATATTTTCTTACTAAATGAAATCACTACTTATGGCATTGCTTTCCTGAAGAAAGTAGTTTTTTACAACAAAGCTCTTGAGAATGAAGGGTTGCAGCTTTCATCAAAACAAGAAAATAGCAGACAGACACAAGTAACATTCTTGAAAGCTTGAAGAATGCAGGTGCTAATTATATTTTACTTAATGCATACGAAAGAGCCTAAAAATCCATTAACAGACAGAGAACTTCATTTTCACATACAATCTTCTCTGAAAGGAAACTATGAGCAAAGAGAGCTGCTAAGAGGTCTCCTGGGATCAAATCTTTGATGGTTTATTGATCTCATTCAATGCTTTTAGAATCATTAAAAGTCACCTTTCCTTTGTCATTCTGTCCTAGGGAGTAAATTGAACATTATGTTCATGTAGGTCATTGAGTACTTTTTACAGTAGTTTATTCAAGCAAATGGAAGAACGTGCTCCTACTAACTGACTGGCAAGATGAGGATATCAGAGAGGAAAGATTGTTAAAGAGAAACAAAGCACCAATTTGCTTTGTAATAGGCTGCTCTTGAAGAGCAAAAGATTCAATTACTTAAGTGATGTGTCTGAGGGGGCTGTGGTTATCATATTTGTGTCTTTGTGAAAGTCCTTGTCTGGAATAAATACTTATAGTAAATATCATCATTTTTCCCCTGTGTTAGGGGATCAGGAAGCAAAAAATCCAACAGCAACCAAACCCCCATTCTTTCATCATCTCTAGGCAAATGACTGTGAAAATCATGTTCAATGTAGGGTATTAAACAAAGAGATTATTCTGAGAAAATGACAATAAGTACCATCAGAAAAAGTCTTTTTTCTAGGAAGAACTCCATTAAGTGTAGTAATCAATACAGATGTTCAGACAAGACACCTCTAGTAATAAAGCTGCACATCTGGATGCAGGATGTTGAAGCTTTTTTTACATTTTCTTCTTCCCATGAAGTAGGAAAGCTAATGTTTTTTTGTTTGTAAGCATCTTGTAACCAGAAAGCAAAGAGCATGTTCTAAAAGCCCACAGAAATGATTTCTCTCTTCTCTTTTCAGTACCTGGCAGCAAGTCAGTGAGAACCACTCTGGTGTAATATGTCGATGAGCTCTACTGTGACACTGAAGTACAGCACCCGCAGTAGGAACCTCTTTTTGTTGCAATCCAAAGCAGTTTGCTAAATAGTAATTCATCTGGTTCCCACCAGTTGGCTCTTTCTCTGCTCTAGCACTCTGATTTCAGGGTCTCTAAGGCAGTACAGCTGAAGGACTCCCCCTTTATCTGAGTGTGAGCAGGGGGCATCTGCATTGCCTGCTGCAGAGAGGGTCTTCATCTGCAGTCTAATTTTTGTGTGAATGAGTGATGAAGGGATGTGTTGTTTTATATGTTTTGTTTTGCCTGAAAGTAGTGGAAATGAAAGACCACTTTACTAGATAATTACTAATTTTATTTTTTAAGGAATTTTTTCTTCTATTTAGTTTTCTATTAAATATAAACAATTTATAGAAATTTTAAAATGTATAGGTACAAATTTATCATTTCTATATTCAACTCATTTAAATTTTAGAGGTATTTTATAAAAATATGATGTAGGAACATAAGGATATTCATGGAATTCTGTACAGAAATATTAGTTTGAAGGTATCTCTGGAGGCCTATAATCCAAAATCCTGCTTGAAGTGGAATAATTGTGACGATCAGTTCAGTTAGAGCTTTCTGTGACTGTCTTGAAAACCTCCAGTGATGCACAAGGCACAGCTTCGCTCTATGACCAGTGATGCACCACCCTCCTCATGAAGATGTCAGATGACAGATTAATTTAAATCTACATCCTGTCTCCAAGGCCTTTATCAGATGTCTAAGAAACAACAACAATTGGCAAAAATGCATTTCCTCATAATACTCCTCCAGCCTCAGACAGAAATAGTCTTATCAAAGTATGCTATAGATGGGGTTTTTTTATGTTTTTCTTTATTCCTTTCTTGATTTGAGGAGGAAGGGGAATAATTTTCCCTGCACAAGTATTAAATATGATTAAAAGCATATTTCAAATATTCACTTCATTTGGCAAAGTCACTGGCTTTCAGTCACTGTAAGCAGAGAGGAATAACTATTTCAATAAAATTTTAATGAAAAATATAACATGAAATCTAGATCTACTTCCTCTGTAAATTTCAAACAACTGAATAGTGTAGATAACTTTTTTCTTGAAGTTTTTTGGTAGTTAAAGAAGGAACAGAAAACAAACCACCATTCTATCACCCAAGACTCAATTGCCTTCCATTTAATATCTGAAGTAATTCTACTGAAGATTATTGTTCTTGTTTTCAAATTCCTATAATGAATGTGCACTGCTTTGAGCCAAATCTCTTACCCGACTTGTTTTTCACTTCCACTTAGAAGAATTAAGGAATATTTTTCAGACTTCCTTTTTTACCCTGTCCAGAGTGGACTAATCTGTAGTTCTACACCTGAGACTTTAAAATGTGGGAGTTTAACATTGACTCAAAAACAATTCATTTACCAGTAACTGAAGATCTCATCTAAGTTCTCCAGAATACTTTGTCATATTGAGTTAAACTGCCCAAACTCAAACTCAGCTCTTGGAATTTATTATTAATGTATTCATATCTTCAATTCGAGTGACCAGTGATTTAAATATGTCACTCTGCAAAGTTCATTATAGTGTTATGTGAAAAAGATAACAAGGCTTTTTCTAAGTGTGTTTTATGCATTGAACAAGTTCCAAGGCCTTTTTAACTCAAAATTTCATTATTGGTACTTTCAGCAAGAACTGATAGGGTAACAAAAGCTTTCTTCTTTGAAAGTAGGGCTTACCATCTTTATCTTTTCGTACTTATTAAAGATCAGTACTGGAAATTCTAAGTGGACAATATAGCAAGAGATTAAAACCCACATAGTCTCTAACTTTGTCAGGAGCTCTGCACTCATAAAAAGAGAATTGCTTAAACAAAAACAAAAAATAAAAGCATGCTACTAGTTGAAATGAGACTCATTTTGCCTCTTTTAGTCAAAAAGTCCATATAAATGAAATTTAGTTTTTACATCTTTTCTTGTCTGCTGTCATTCTGACACCACTGCCCTGCAGTTTTAACTATAGGAGCTATAAGATGGCACACCACTTACTGCAAGTTCCATTATTATATCGTACAAAGGCCCTGTCAGTTGCTGGTGCCACTGGGAAATTGCTACTAGCTTGATAGAGATTATTTTTGTTTTACTTCTTTTTATGTCCCTGGTTCTATTCTCCCTAGTCCCTTCTTTTCCTTAAGGGGATCATGGTGGAGAAATGGCTGGAGTGATAAATTGATCAGCAGGGTACCGTAACAGCATTAAGCTGTCCATCCATCAGGACTGCAGTGCATTTGAGCGAGTAGGTGCTGGTTGGCTGATATTTCAGAACCCTTTCCAAGTGATGGAGAGGCTTTCACCTCTGTATTCCAGCACTGGCCACATTAGAAATCTTTCTAACTTTGAATTGTTTCAGTATATATAGAAATAGTAAATAATAGGATAAAAGATTTGTTCTCTGGGGGACATTTCTGTGAAGCACAACAAACTCCCTTTATATTGACTGTTAAAAAAATGCTATCAATTTTTTATTGTAAAGAAGTCACTGAGGACTAAGAGTAGCAGATGAAAAGATCTCTTCTAGTAATATGTCAGTCCAGTTTCTTTGGCTGTCGAGTGTAGAGTGGATTAAAATTCTTGAGTACTGGAGTTGTTTTATGGCCTCAATCTTCTGTGCAATTTGTCTAATGACATGCTGCCAAGAACAGGCACTGAATTGCAACTATAGCCATAATAATTGTATAAATCTTAGGGGAGATATGTCTGAAAATTTTCCAGGTGCACCCCAGATTTTTGTGTGGGCATTGGCTGTTGTTTGTGTTCCCTGAGAGCTGCTATAGCTCAGGAGGGGTTTGTTTATGTATTTTACATACCTCTGATATCTTACTGATTTCATTGCCACTCCTTAAACATTTAGAAGTGTAATTTTTTTGATGTTAATTTTTTGAGGCCTCTGTGATGTGCTTAACACTAATATTTAAAAAGTGATGTTGTACTCCGGATGTAAAACTCCAGTTTGTGTTGCAGGTTTTGCAGAAGTTTAGCCATAAGGAGACAGTGTAATGGGCTTGGTAGTGTAAAACTCTGGGAAAAAATGAAAAATAATAAAAGAAGATAATAAAGATTTTCTTCCTTAACAGAAGAAAAAAAGGACTGAAATCAAACTGAAATTCAAAAGACACTGTATAGTAAAGATAACAGATCTCAGTAACAGACCAGAAAATGAATGAAGTCTTCCCCCTAAATAAAAGAACACTCTTGACAGTACTGACCTGCAAAATGTCTCATACTTACAACAAAGGAGGTGAATAGAGGCCCATTCTGAGCTCATCAGAGCAAATTCTACCAGAAATGGTCCTATTGCTTGTGATGTCTGAAAAATTCAATGATTCAAAGCACACTAACAGGAGTAGGCAACTGATGATCCAAAGAAGTTGTGCCTGGTAACCTTGCCCTGGATGGAGGAGGACACATTCTCCAAAAAGGGCAGGTGGGTCCAAAAAAGCATTGTTACTCTTCTCCCTAACCTTTCAACAGAGAATTATAAAATTAAGCCCTATAACTGCTACTGGTTGCTGCAGAAACAAGGATTTCTCAAGGATTTGAGACATATTTAGCAAGTGTTCTTTGCCTGTTTGAGTTGTTGATGTAGTTTGTTCTTTACAACTTCCGATTTCCTGCTTCTCTGACATAGGTATGACTGTGCATGTGGAAATAAAATAAGTTTTTTGCTAGTCAGAAATTTCATCTTGAAAACTTCTGTGGTAGAGTTCCTTGGGGGCTTTTGTTTGGTTTGGTTTTTTTCCATTGAGAAACCCATCTGCAATATATGGCTTACAGAGGATGGGGCCAATCCACCCTGTGGCCAAAATCAACCTTTCATACAGTAGCATCTAACACCTACTGATGGCGTAGGTCTGATTGCACCCACTTTCTTGGTAAAAATGAAAAATCATATTTTTTACTTGTCGTTCAGGCAAGTGAGCTTAATATAGTTAATTAAAGATTTTTTTTTGACAGCAGAAAATAAATTGTCAGGGTGCAGCAAATTTCTTGTATCACAAATGAGCCAAGTTCTAGTATGAGGTGTTCTTTTAGAAAGAGGTTAATCTGAAATGAGTGTGAGCTGAAAAAGTACATGTGCATTTTAATGTAGTCCGTTTTCCTTAAGGAAGAATCTTGCCATAATGATCTAAGAGTCCTAATCAAAATTAAATGTTTTTTTTTTATCTTACCCTGACATAATATTCAGTGTTAGATAGCGTTGCATCTTTGCTTTACACTGCAAAGTATTCCATAATGACATCAAAGGGTCTATCTGTACTACAATTTGGTATCAGAAATAAGCCTTTATTCATAAATATAGGCTTAGAGCTAATATTCATTCATTCGTAAAGGGTTTATTTCAAGCAAACAATGTATCCAGTGAAACAAGCTGAGGGAAAGCTTAATACTTATTGTACAGTTGAAATCTAATTCATTAGCAGAAAATCACAGGCATGTTACTAGTGCATACAAAGGAGAAAAAAAATCAGTGAAGACTACAGGCTAAATAAAAATCTGTTATTCAGATTGTATGACCGTGTTTTGGTTTATTGTACATGAGACATACCTTTATTCCTCTTGCAAATGAGGAGCTGTCCATTTCCAGCTTCTTCAGTTTAGGATGGGTCAGTTTTACTTCTGGTGCAAAATTCCTCATTCTGTGAGGTGGAAGTAAAGGGGAAATTCATCTAACGATAACGACAATGCTGTACATGTTATTAAGGTGATGCCAAAACCCACTAAAAATGGCTCAAAAATCCAAGGCACTTGATACTGGAGAAAGGCCAGTAACTTGGAAAAAATGGATATTAAATATCTGAATGTCAAAAAAACCCCCAAGAAATTATAAGTGCTTAATTTGCACCTACCTCATTAATATCTGAGCTAAAATTCAGACTTTCAATAAATCTCCTTCACATCATTATGTTAGCACAAAAATGTTCTAAAGGATGGCTCTTTGACAAAAGATATCTGATATCAATATGGAGAATTCAAGAATTGGTGGGAATTCTGTGCTGGGAAAACCAGCAAAACTCAAGGGCATCTTGGTAGTCATGTCAATCCACCCTAGGGTAAGGCAACATCAACCCTGACATACCAAGTAGTGAAATTGCTCCTTGTACCACTGATGCCATTTGCAACCTTGTATTGGCTCTCAGATTTGGTAAGGAAGCACAGAATGTTGTGACTGAAAGGAAGGTTGTTCTATTGATAACTGTAACAAAAGGTGAATTGTAAATGTCTGTATGTTTTCTGAGGAGTAACGAGGGTGATTAAAGATTTCATGCACAGACTGGGTTCCACACACAGGTTAAATTTATATCTGTAATGAGAAAAAGATAAATGTATTGGATGAACACCACAGTGAAATGGTGGTCAGATAAATTGGCATTAACCTGCTAATTGTTTTAACACAAAAGTAACATCATTTCCCAAACAAAGCTTAAACAAAGCAAACAAAATACAAAAAAATACCCCAGAAAAGGTTAGATGAGAACTGTTTCGGTCCACACTGCTTCCAGTGTGCTCATTTTCATTCAATGTGCTGCTTGCATTGAACTACACCAATCTGCTGCACTTCTTCAGGTTCTGCTCATGGTCATTCTGGGGAGCCTATCTCCTATCTGCAGTTTTCCCTGTTTTCCTGCACTGGGCTCAGGCAGGTTACCTTCCATAGCAGGCATCGTACTGGATAGTGGGAAGAACACGCCCAAAACATCTGGCGGACATTGAAAAAGCTGCTTCAAAGAATAATAACGAAGTGTTTAACATCTAGGCAAGCCATGACATCAATGACTTGAGAAGGTGTCTCAGCCATCAACATGTCCATAGTACCAGTGACAAAAGGATGTTGAGACAGGGAGACTGATATCCACCAGAAGAACTGGAAAATGATATGCAAAATACTTTCACAGAATGTAGAATTTTTGAATGTCAAGGGCTGTCTGAGAGATAGTCTCTGAGGAGGACCTGCTGTTACCTTCCCTGCAGCATGGTATGCCATCCTGTTGGGAACAGTGGAGACGGAGGCTGCAACCTATGTAGCTATGTCCTGTCAGTTGTTTGGTTTTTGTGCCTTTTGTGCCTTTGATATAAACCATTTATATATTTAATCCATTTAAAACTTGCAGTGGTGCTGCTTGGCACTGGCATGCATTTGGGAAAATCACTGGCAAAATATTCAGTCTGGATGATGGTGAGGAAAGAGTCATCTAAGGCTGGCAAGCAGCTCTTCTGTGTCCCTCACTGGTCATTTGGTGGGACAAGAAGGGGAATGTCTGGTCCAAGTTACGTTTCACATTCATCAGAATTGAAGACGAGGACTGATGTCGTGTGCAAGCTGTTAGCTACAATTAGCAGAATAAAATGGACAGAGGCAAATTAGTATGTTTGTGTTAGTGACTGACAGCCAGAAGGTTGGAGCTTTGTAGTAATTTTTAAAGGTATATTGAGGGCATAAGGTACTAAATCCTTTTGACTTTTAATGGAAAAGGTGGCCACAGTATTTCCTGAGTCTACAGCTGTAAACCATAAAGTGCTTCTTAAGGCAGTTATCATGTTCAGAGGACTGTAAAGTGCTTTTGTCTCTCCTACTCAAATGGTCATTTTCTTGGTTCTAAAACTAATTAGATGTGTATGAGCCATTGTATTTCTTAAACAACATTAATGGTTGAGTAGTCATTTAATACCAGGATCACTCTACCACAAATAGAATGAAAGGCAAAGTGTCACAGTGCACAACATAAAAATGGCTTGGGACACCCAGACTGTGACCTGACAAAGAAAAGACACTAAATATGTCTGTATATTTTTTCCGGAAAGATTGGTAGAAAAAAGAAAATATCCACAATATTGGCCTCTTTTGCTGTGCAAATTATTGCTATTAGTGTTTTTCATCTGATATTTACAACATGCATTCATGTGTATGTGACTCTGTATACTTCCCAGGAAAAATATTTCATGTGCAAAAACATAAAAATTGTTTCTCAAGTATGGCTTGCAGCTTTTAGGTATATATATAAACCTTTTCTGAGTCCTTATGCAATGCAGTTTGGAGACCTTGTGGACTATTCTTGACCAGTAAGTCACTAAGACCTGCCTTTCCTAATGATTTTGTGAGGCTTTTTTTTTCTTTTTTAGAGCATACAGGAGCATATGACCCTTGTATGACTGGCAATCACTCAGTGATCAGATTGACAGTGTGCAGCTGAAGTTTTGGCTTCAATCTCACCTACACCAGCCAGTACAGCTGGACCTCATGAGAGAAGGAAATATGTAAAAGTGACTTTTATGGGGACAAAGCAGGAAAATTGTATCAATGACAGGAAGACTGGTATTTCTGAGACGTAGAGGTGACTGTCTGCACAACATATGTGTGCACCTACTTTTATTCCAGGTTTTTTATGCTCACTAATTATGTGAACACATTTTCTCTGGGGTAATTTTGAGAACTGAGCCAGACTGGTGTTGCTCACAAGAAAGCTAAAGCAAAATTACCTTGGTGCTGATTCTCCAAGGCTAATAAACCCAAACACATAAATATGACTTCATGGTCCTCTGACCCTGTCACTTTGTGTGCTGTTTATTGCTTTACCCTTTAAAATACCAGCCACAGGCTGGCAACGAGCAGACTTTCCCCCTATTGTGGTGACAGAGATTTTCTTTGTTAAACCATTGCTCTGACTAACCTTGAGAAGTATTCTTTCTCCCATAGTTGCTGCACTGCTTGTGTATCCTTCTAAGGTTCTCTTCTTACTTTATCCTTTCTATTTAGTGAAAGCTTTGTCCATGGAATGTGTGTGGTCCCTGCTGCTTCTTATGTGTCACATCCAAATATATTTTAAACATTTTGCATTTCTGTCAGAAAAGACTACCAATCTCTAAATGATCATCCTTCAGGCTATGAGGTAAAAATTCAATCAGTTGGATATATCCATGAGCTGGCATTCCAGCAACACCTCATTTACGCTGAGACTCTAAACAGGCTGTCCTTCCAGCCATACCCATTCAAACATGACCTTATTTGAAATCATATTAATCACAAATGTCCCCTGAAGGCTCTCCTGGTCATTGGTGTACAGTGGGGCTTTTACTCTTTTTAACTTCCTCTAGATGAGTAGCTCCAAACATGTTATGGTTGGGACTAGGCTCTGAAGTCAGGCATAGGTCTGAGGGTTTCTGGGGTCATTTCTAGGAAGGGTTGAAGATGTAATTCAAGGAAATAAACCTTCCAGAACCCAAGTATATTTAAGCCTAGTTAGACTTACCTTAAAACAAGAACACACTTCTTGAAGTTTTTCTTACATGGAACATGACAAGGAACTGAATTTAATAGGGTGACTGGATCCCCCACAGGGCATAGCACAGTAGGGTTTTCTGAGGGGAAAAAGTAGTGTTCCTGTGAAGCTTGTACTTAGTTCCCTGCTGTGTCATTTTAGAAGCACAAATGTGCAATTAGAGGAATTTGCAAACTGATCTCCAGTTTCAGTTGAAACACCACCTGGTCTCACTTTTCTATAGTTAAGGTGTGCTTCTCCATTTTTATTAGAAGTTGAGTTGATTGGCTGGGAGAAAAAAGGGAGTTGTGAGAAAAAACTACAGGAGATTTAAATAATTTTGAATGATATTGTAATGTCTTTAAACATCTGAGTAAAATTTCCTTCTGTGTGAAATTGCATGAATATCACTGTAGTTTATATAAAAATAGAACTTTTTCTCATCATAATTTTCACCAATATGAACAAAGGAAAATTAGTATAAAAAGTTGTTCTAACTTCATCATCTCTTTTTGTCCACTTTAACCAGCGAGAAAAATTCAACTGTCTGAAAATGTGTTTGTAAGATTTTTTTTTAAACTAAAATTGCATTTTCTGTCAAAAGTTATGGTTTTAAAAATATCAGCAACTGAGCTTTGGCAAATGTTTCATCAGTTGTTAGACTTCATACCATTCAAAATCTATTTGCGTTGAAAATATTGACAAATGCATTTTCTTCAAAGACAGTGTCATAATATGAAACCTGTTAGGAATATGGGTTATGATAATTATTCGTTACCTCTTACCTCTTTATAAAAATATTTAATACTTTGTCGTTAGTATTAAATTATGTTGTAATTCCAGTGGCTAAATTCTGCTTCTTGTTAATGATTTCTCTCCAGTTCGGCCTTCAATAGTTGCTGTTTACTGCTTTATCCTAAAACAAATCAATGTTTTAAAGTTTATAATTATACATTTTCTTCAAGCAACCCTCCTTTCCTTTAGCCATCTGATAAGTCTGCAGTCAAGACATGTGTTTTAGCACCAGACTACATGACATAGACTTCAGTTCCCAATACAGTTTCAGAACATTTTGCTGCTCATGTTTGTACCAGAAGGTAATCCACTCTTTTCAGCAGTAATTTATCTCTTTCATATTATCAAGAGTAGCCATGTATGTTCTATCAATAATGAAATCAGACTGAACTCAAAACACAAAAAGAACTTTTCTGGCTTTATTCTGACTCTTGTAGTTGAATTTTCCAAAGGTATTCAGAAATTTAAAGCCCATTCCCTGTTAAGAATCTGGATTCTGAATCTCATTTTGACACTCAGTGGATATTAACTATCACTTATTTGTGCTTTTAAAAATTATATCTTAAAAAAAAAAATCTCTATTCATTCCTTAAAAAGTTCCCAGAGAGTGGACAAAATCTAACCAATGACACACACCCCTAATAAACCAAAATGATAAAACCTAAAGCTCAATGAAATTTGACAGACTTCAGTAGAAATTGCACTAGTGAAATATTTATGGAAGTGCAGACCTGATAAGTAACTGTAGTTGTATTCACATTCATAGGGGTTTTTTGCCCTCTATTATTCTTTATGTTTAAGATCTTTGAAGGCAGGACTGCATTTTCTATAATTTCTCATGACATCTTGTCAGATTATTGCAGAAAGAGAGAGTAATACTTGCAAGTTGCTGAGAAAAGGGTTTTAATAAAAATGAATAAATAAACCCTGTTGGTTGAAGAAAAATTTAAGAGTTGATCGTATTTGATTTAAAATAAATAAGTAATTAGAAATAAACTTATTTTAACTTTCTTACATATCTATTCATGTCTGTTTCATGTCCATCTGTACTTGTTCTTTTAGGTTCCATGTTGAAAAAACAAGCAATCTCCACATCCTGATCTCTTTTTTTTTAGCATATGTATTATATGCCTATATCTATGTACATATTCAGGCATTTTACTCGAGTTTCAGAGTTTCAAAGAGGCTGATTCAAACTCCACTGAAATCTGGTATCTGACTGAGCTGAATTTATAGCATGAATTATCTTTGTAAACTGATATTGCATTATATTATTCTCAACCTTGATTTAGTCATGTGCTTTATGATGGTACTAAGTGACTACCGACAAAAGGTTCCTCCTGGGAGGGTAAGAGGAAATATTCATGAGTGAATAGAAGACCTGGCCATCTCAATCTCACTATGATGACCTGTTCAAATAACTCAATGGTTTTATTGCATTTTACGCAATTCAGGACGATAACAGAGAGACTGGCTGATTTGCTTTAATAAGAAGCAAACACAATTAAAATAAAATAAGCATTTATGTAGACCTACTCATTCTACATTGCTGGATGTTCTGTTTATTTTTCCTAAGAAAGGAAGAGGAGTCATTGAAAACTATTGTATGCTTAGAAGCAAACTGGTGAAAGAGCCAGAGATTAAAGTTTGTGTGTAATACATTAAACAAATAAGCTGGTCAGTAGAGAAGGGCTTGATTTTGATGTGTTTACAGCTTTAGAAGGTAGATAGAAAAACTACTTTCTTGGAGAAAGTTTCTTTCTACTTCTCTGTTATTTGGCACCATGAATCATCCTCTGAAATTACTGTAGTAGCCAGTAGGACTGGATGGACCAGTTCTCCAGAATGTGTAGAATGCCAAAGCATTTTGACCTAGGGAAAGATAATAATTATTTAAGAATAATTTTCTATGGCCTAATTCTGCAAGAATATGTTCTTAAGACAGAAATTAAACATCAGCTTCTGTCTCTTAGAAATGCATATATATACAGTTGTGCCGCAGAATGATTAATCCAAAACCCAACAATAATACAAGCGATCCATGTAAGATGCAGTTCCTAAATAACAGTTATTATTTCCTAGGAGATAAGTACTCTGGTAACTGGAATTGGGGTGAAACAATTTGGCTACTTTCCAAACTGGTTTCCTTTCTAATTTTCCCATTTTTTTCTATCAAAATGAAAGGATCAAAATCTTAGTGATAACCCTTTCTGCTTTCATTACCTCTGAAAGATTTTTTTTTAAAGAAATAGGTGTTCATTAAGGCCTTTGTCCTGGTCTCTTTGTACAGTAAAAAGTCAGTGTCAATATACATATTTGCTTGATGTGTCGAAGTAGACAATTAACAATTAAAGCTTTGGGAATTTCTTTGTTACTTGTGAGAAGCTCAGCAAATGCACAGATGTAATTGTTACATTGGGCCAGACAGCTCAGGGCAGTAGGACAGGCCAAAATGTTTAATGCATTGGGGTATTTTTGCCAGAATATCTCCCTGCTGAAATTGCTGCCAAAGTTCCTACTTTTTGTCTTGAATTAAATGCAGTGATGTGGACTTGGACTCTTAGTTTGCTTCAAATGACACTTTCATCCAAGCTAACATTGATTTACCCCAAATATGGGTTGCCTTATCCTACAGTTTTTTTCTTGTCATCTAAAAACACTGAACACTGTTCTTCTTTCTTCTCACTTCTTAAGGAACATGATACAGTCTTCATTGCAGTCCTCAAAACAAATGTCCTGCCTTTAGCTTAAGGGAAAACACAACCTTGAAAAAATCCTTTTTTTTTTTCCTTAAATTTCACAGTCCTGTAACATTATCTCATCCCTCTAAATGTTCAGAAAATTTATTATGCAGCTAAAATTTTGTTTTTAATTTTTATCCTAAACTTGTAGTTCAGATGTAAAATGAAGATGAAGATGTTTTTTGTTTGTGATCTTTACTATATTTACATGACTTAGAAGCGACAAATTTGCTTTTTCCCGTTATATCAGTAAGCTTACATAGTGGTGTTGGCACACAGGGGAAAAAAAGAAAAAAAGGTAAAGAAAGAGAAAATCAAGGAAGGTCAAATTCTGAAGTTCTTAGCCAAATGTTTCTTTAGGCAAATATTAAGCTCACTGGGACTTGGTTTAATTGAGTTACATTTACTTAATTAATTAAGAGTTTATATTTAAACTAACCTTTTGGTCCTATCTCTTTATTCTAGCTCAAATTGTAAAATTTATAGATTATTTATTTTTTTATACTGCACATATCAGAGTAAGAAAATATAAATATCCACAGCATAAGCTGACCCAACCCTAGAACAGGTTTCTATTAGCAGTTACTGTTTAGAGAACAGAGTAATATGATAACCACGTAGCATTGGACCTTGTAGTAACTGAAGTAGTGGAAACAACAAATAAGATAAAGGCCTCCTTCTCCGTGTGGGGATTAATATCCTCAGTCTCAGTGTTTTGTTGTTCGGGATTTTTTTGTCCTATGTTGGACCAAGGTCTCAGTTTAGAGGATTACAAGATTGGGAGATAGTAGAGAAAGCACAGCAAGTGTTCACAATGCCTTAAGCTGCATGTGGCAGGAATTTGATAATTTCATTTCCACATACAAATTCTGCAGAGATCAATCCTAGGCGATGAGTTAGATTCCCTGCTGAGCCGCTTCATAGCTCTTGATTAGGTATGGATATTATAGTAATTGGGTCTGTTAATACCTACTTTCCTGCAAGGTGTTAGCTAAACCTGTTCATTAATGTAATGACCACAGAAGAAAAAAGTGGGCGAGGGAGAGAGAGAATGTAAAGATAGGCATAGTATTTGAAGATCTGGAAATTATAATTCCTTCTAACACTGTGTTCAGAAACTCTTCAAGAATACTATAACAGCTGCTACTTAACAATTAACTTGTACTATTAATTGGGTTCAGAAAATATATCTTCTTGGCAAATGAAAGGACAGAATCGATCACCTTTGTACAACACTACAGATTTTTATTACCCATATTCACTCAAGCAAAAATTCTACTTAGAAAACATTAATGTTCAGATGACAATTGACAAAAGCACAGGGACTTATTAAATCAGAAATATTGTGACAAATGGTAGAATTTTGTGTTTTTGCTCTAGGGAGCTAATCCAGTAAAGCATTTAAGAGACTGCTTAATTTTAAGCATAGAAGGGCTCCCCAGAGATGGTATAAAGCAGATGCTAAAACGTTTTCCTGGCTGGAGCACACAGTTGGTCAAAATTTGTTTTTCTGAGTATTTTTTTGTTTTTCTTTGCTTTATAGGAAGATGTTAAGATTGAATCAAGCCCTTTAGAAGTCCATTTTGCATGCTAAGTGTCCATAGCATAATAGCAAATGTTATCATGAGCAATATAAATATGATTTTTTCAGTATTGTATAGAGATCTAATAAAAAGTTACTGTGCTAGGTATGGTGCTCACATAAAGAGAACTACATCACTAGTCTCAGAACAGTTTAAAGTATATAGCCTTAATCTGTAGTTCTGGGAAGCTGCTAAATCCATTTGATAGAATTATGTGGATTTTTTCATCCTGAAGACCTCTGACTTCAGGGATGCAGAAAGCAGTCTGAAGACTCTGCAGTACAGGAATATGTCCATGAATAAGGTAAGGGACTTCAGTTAGTGTGACAGATGTCCCAACCTCAAAGTTACAGGCTAGCCTCAAGAACTCAAAGCTGTGCCCTGAGACATATGAGATGCAGACTGAAATATTACAAGCATTTCTATTCATACACGTCTTCAGAGCTTCTGTTTCCATCTATATTACAGTATTTGTTTTCTCATGCAATCTCCACGTTATTAAAAAGATCAGTTAGTGAAAATGAGCCAAGTTTTATTCTTCTTGGGCTTGATAATTATGCCTTTTGGATGAAAAATACCTTCTTTTCCAAGCCTACACTCACTATGACACAAAGGCTGCTCCTTAACCGTAAATCTTGTACTCGCGTCTGTAAGCAGTTTTCCCTGTGAATGTGAGAAAAAATGGAAACTTTACCTTGAAAGGGAAACAAATTTAACCTGGGGCCTTTCCTACCCTCTTTTGGTTATCCTTTCTCTCCCTGACTGCAGAGATAAGGAGATGAAAACTCCCTTTCACAAACTCTCATTTTTCCTCGTGTTCAAAGGCTTCTGTACCATTTCTACTTTGCTCAGTATCTTCATCAACACATCAAAGTAAGATCTCTGAAATATCTTATTTTCCTCCACATTTTTTGTTTAAATGAGAGGATGACACAGTGAAAATATTTGGCATTTCACCATATTTGAAGGAAAAAAGTAATAATCCATCTGACTCTGTGTTGAATATTCTTCCTGTGCTGTTTTCAATGAATAGAGACACCTACTTTTTATTGATCTATTAGTAGTTGTAGCAAAGCTGTTCTAAGCAGCTGCAGAAAAAATTAAAGAATTTTAAAGTGAGTTGATTGATTGCATGTTACTGCTGTGCTCCTGTGGCAGAAACCCTCTTGGCCAACATTCAGGGAATTGAATTTGGAGAAATAAAATAAGTAGTTATTGCACCTGAGCTAGAGAATCACCATATACAGAGTGCAGTGCAAAGCCAAGCAGTGATCCCAGCTTGTCCAGACCTAGTTTGTGGATATTCATATGGAATTACTATGCACAAGTACATCCTTGAAGTGGTACAACTGTTCAGTGAGACGTTTGTATGATGAGAGTTTATATTTTTCCCTCCAGAATTACTGGGAATACGTGTAAGCAGCCAGCAGTTTGTCAGAGTGAACATGACAGGTTTAGGATCTTTTGCCTCCTTGTGAAGCAATCTGATTGGCAGAGAACTCAGAAAGGCATGCTGACCTTGAGTCCAAACAAATTCCTGCAGGTGACCATTCCCAGTTAATTCCAGCTTGAATAATTTTCCATCAAATTAAACAAAGTATGTCTCGGGATGAAGGCAGTCCATCAAAGCCCTACTGCTGCCGTAGTTGAGGAGACAAGATCAGTTTGTGTTCTCTCTTCACCTGACTTGACTGACATGACTTTTCAAATGTCATGGAGAGTGGCTTGGCAACTACAACAACCAATTGCCTCAGGATTCTGGAATATCAGGAAACAAACATCTAGGGAAACAGAGCACTCAGACTCCCACTCCTCCAGTTTGATGTTATGGCAGTGGCAAGCCTATAACTGCTTTCAGTTCTGTAAACAGAAGGTGAGATAGATGAGAAAGTGTGATTCTCCTTTTGTGAGAGGAGAATGAGCAGTGTGAGGTGTCATGATTTCCAGTAACCCTGAGAAGAAATTGCCTACATCATAGTGATGTGGAGTTGTTTAGAGTACTTCTCCAATTTGTCCTGACATGTTTTCCTGGTAGAGAATAAAGGTTGTGGAAAAGCTTCAGCCAAATACTTAGGCAGAATTAGTTTGCACCTAAAACAGCTAGACACCAGAAATACGAATATTCTGTCACTAGCTTCCAAATTAAGGAGCTGTTTAAAATCACCATACTGAGATAAGCAGAAAGGCTTTGGATTTCAAATCCAGTCCCAAGGAAAAAGTTCTTAGAACTATGAGAGATATTCTGGAATAGTAGCAGCACTAAACAGCCAGACCTTGGTTTCTGTTGTATGGAATATGTAGAGGTGTTCAGCAGTGTGTACAGAAAAACTTAATCAACTTCATGGAAGGCATAATTTCACACTTTTTAAGCATCAAATTTTGAATGATTGCTAGTCAATACTGAAAATGCATATTTTTGATTTGGCACATTTTCCAGTCATTAACAAAGATGCCATAAGATTGAAGAATTCTCAGATGTGTGTGCACAAACACACATGCATGTATGCACTCTCTTTTCCAGCAAGTTGAAATATTCAACACACTTCAACATTTTATTTATTCATTGTATTCGGTGTAGTGTAGTCTAGATTGAAGAAATAGGATCACTAGATATATTGATCATGAAGTGAAACACATGCTTTTATACTTTGTATTTGTAACCCCATGGGTTCCTTTTCCACTCAGATACTGTGATGAAGAATAACCTACCAATAAGATGGCAGATTTTTAAACTCTCAGGTGGTGTTGCTTCCAGAGCTATTAACTCCTGTACAATTACTTCAAACAGACAAATGGCATCAAGTAGGACACTTTGTTAACACTGTAGACTCCTCTTAGTACTTCTGCAAAACAATCCCTCTAAGGAGCTGTACCTGCCCAAGATACATTTCTAAAAGGGGTGCAAAGAGACCCTGTTGTTACAAACCTGAGGTGCTTTCCCAGTTTTTATTAGGACTTTGCAAGCTTATTTTAAGACTAAACTAGGTGTTTTCCTAAGATGTTGAAAGCATTTATTAGATGTCTTTTAAAATTGTATGTCACGTTTTTTTCCCTCAGAGTTCTTTCTGAAAATTCAATCAAAACTCTCATCAAAACTCTGTGCTTCTCCAGCATTTCCAAACCATCTCCAGTATCATGGACTATGACTATTGACATGATAAGTTGAACTTTATCACTGCTTAGAAAGGTTCTTGAACTAGCAATTCTTAGTGGAAAAAGATGAGACCATTATGGCAGGATCTAGTAGGTGGGGTTTTTTCAGTTTTAAAGGAAAGAAATACAAAAGTAAACATTCTGTAAGCCAGAAGATCATGTGCTGAAATGTTTGCATTCAAGTTAAAATGTGAAGCCTTAGATACACAAGATAAAATCTTTTGCATATTCAGATGGAAATGCACGCAAACTAATTGGAAAAATGATCATTCAACTTATGTTACTCGTTCTCTTGAAACAGAGGCATGATTATATCTTTTGTACAAGAGGACAAAATTATGGGTTCCATGGACTTCTGCTCAGGACTTATCAGTATGCTTTATTTATCAATAGAAATTTTGCATCAAAGAAAGTATTGAGTATATGTTTTTTCAGTCCATGAGCTGTAACATGAATACTTACTAATGGCAATTTTCACTTGAGCCAGCATGAGAACCACTGCTAGGATGGATTTAAACTGGTTGCAATTGTTGAAGTAGTGCTGGAATTTTCCCTTCTGCAAATATTTGCCAAGAAATACCTTGCTTGCTGGCTGGTCACGCATGGGACAGATTGGGAGTTGGCAGTCGTTCTCCTGGGTAGTCATTGATCAGAACATTTAGCAGGTGTGAGGAGGAAGGGCCACATGAGAAGCTCTGCTGCTCATATTTTTCTTTCTCTTCTTTTGAAAATGAAAATTCAACTTAAGAGGTATACTGGTGCCTTGGTAAAATAATAGGATCCATTGTTTTCCTGAGGATAATCTTTTCCAGGCAGTCCTGTCTTTGAAGTCTTTTCCTTGTCTTTGTGTTCCAGAAGACAGTCTGGTGACATAATAGGATGTGGCTTATTTTTAAAGGCAGTAAGCTATCATCTCAAGTGTAGAAAAGTCTGTGACAAGTCTTTGGGTTCAGCTTTATAAGCAGGGAAATGTCAAAATTTACAGCTTATTGGGCAGTACTAAAAAGTCAAACTTCTCAGCTTTGCTTTGGTAGAGCTAAATTCATAAGCATTTAGCACATCTTAGTTCTGTGCAAGGCTCAGCTTGTTTCCCTCCTTCTGTCATCTCAGGCTGCTGAAATAATTTGCATTATGAGGCTTCAGTAAGCTTTCCATAACTGCCATAATTACTCCTGGCTGCTGCATTCCCAACTCTGTGAATTCACTGTTGAGTATTTGTAAGACAAACATCCAGACTTATTCATATTTGCATCCTAATTTTCACCCAGTCAAAATACCAGACACTAATT
The DNA here is from genome assembly GCA_013400975.1 of Atrichornis clamosus. Taxonomy (NCBI): domain Eukaryota; kingdom Metazoa; phylum Chordata; class Aves; order Passeriformes; family Menuridae; genus Atrichornis; species Atrichornis clamosus. The sequence goes on along the minus strand of WBMZ01006814.1, from coordinate 199,674 downwards.
CAACTGAATTTGTCCATGTGCTCTGTTAGACCTGTCCTTGCACTTGCTTTTAGCGTAATAAGTTCCCTGATCTTCAGGTTCTGTAGTCACAAGACTGTAGCCCTCTTGCCACCAGAGGATATTGGAAATGAGGAATTAAGTGTTAGGTATCCTGGGAAGAAATATTTCCACTGTAAATCTGTATTCCAGGATTAGGCTTCCAGTTTTGAGATCCAGCTAAGTTGTGACCTATTAACACATAGGGTGAAGATATCCTGAACGTTCATATACAATTTGGACAAAAATTAATTTCCACCCTTGTTTTTCATGCATTCCAGCAGGGTTACTTGTTCTGTGATACAAACGCCAAACAACAAAACAGCTTTATTTCCAAATGTCCTCTCAATGCAGTATCCAGTTCTGGTATTTGCACTAGCAGAAGACTCATGGAAAGTATCATTGAAAAGAATTCAAGGAAGCAGAAGGAAATTAGTCTGTAGCAGGCAGAGACAGTTGAGAGTCGATTTTAATTACCTGGGATGGTTATTAAAACTATAAGAAAACATCTGATAGCAGAAGGTGAAGAAAGAGTTTCAATTTTAATCACAAGGGATAACCAGACCTAGTAATGAAAAGTGAAAACTACACAAAGTCAACATTGAACAAGAAGCAGGTTTCTGGGAGTAAGTGTAAATTAAAAGTTTATTGGACAAGATTTCAGGCTTGCAATCATTCATGCCTTTAAAACAAGAAGAGATTTTTCATATATTGTTCATGTCAGGTAATGTTTTGTCACCTATTTGAACACACTCCTGTGGTGAGGAAAAGAAGTACTGTCTTGTTTGGGAATGGTAATCCTTTCTGTCCTTAGAAATCCTGAATGCATTTCATATCCCCCTCAGTAGCAGGGGGGAGAAGGAAGGGAATTTGGGGAGGGCAGCTTGGAGAAGCCCTGAATTGCCTCTTTTTGCCTCAGCATGATTATCAGCATTACGAACATTTTAAAATGGCTTTGGCTAGCCTCTCTGCTTTCTCCTCTAGAGAGGGCCAGCAAGTTTTTTGCTCCCTTATTTTTCATAAGAAAGGCATTCTGCTGTTAGAGTTGATTTCTTATTTCCTTGTTCTCTGAAGCAAGGAGCATATGTCCGATGGGAATAGTTCTGTGACACTTGCAACACTAATCTGTTCTGTGTGGATAGCAGGCAAATTTTAATTACATTAAATAATCACAAGTCTTAAAAATTGAAGCAAGGGGGTTCGTACTGGGGCATCTGGGTAAAATGACCTCTGAAATAATCCAATAACTTTGTGCCTCTTTCTAAGTGATGTGATGAAATAGACTTTTCTGGTCTTGGTGTATGAAAAAATGAGTCATTTCTTGTTTCAATCTAAAGGTGCACTTTGTTTAATTTGCATTTTAAAGGCTTACTTGTTGATTATACCATGCTTTTGAAGCAGCATGGAAAATGGGGTTTGTAGCAGCGAGCAAGTGATTTGCAATGTGATATGATTCTGCCATTTGCACATCACTTAAAGGGTTCAGAGCTTCAAAATCACTTTAAGATGTGAAGCTTTTAAAATTGATTTTGTCATGTTTTAAACTACAGAGAAGAATACCACTGCTTCTTAACAAGCATCTTCAGTGTGCTCAAAGATGGGTTTATCTGTATTCTGTCTTATGACTTGCTCACAAGAGAGTTTTGCAGAAGAATTAGTTTGGTAGGGGGAAGACAAGAAAAAAAGCTTTAAGCAATTAGGGTAGGGCAGGATGAGAGCTGGATTAGATTTTTATCAACTGTGACTGCAGAAATAATAAAGGAATTCATGCTCTCCTTGAAACAGGTGAAGAAACTGGAAAGCCATAAAAATTGGGAAAAATGATGGAAAGGAGTAGTTTCTAAGAAAAGGTGTAGACATCTCTTTCTTCTCCCAGATAAATATGGCAAACTACCAGTTACAGTGTGTCAACTTTGAAATAATTTCAAATCTGTATTTTAAGCAAACTTAGGTAGCAAAGATTCATTTTTATAAATAAATACTTACACCGCACGAGAAGTCATAACTAGAAGCAAATTCTGGGATTATTAATTTCTCTCTTATAAGACAACTTATTGGGCCAAGATTTTCCTGCTGTTTTATTGTGCTTCTCCTGAAACATATGCCTTTTTTTGGTATTTCAGTAGTTCTCTGAGACTACAGCTAAAATGAGGTTGTCCTCGCCTTCAGTTTTATGCAAATACAGTAAGAGACACTCTGAATCCAAGGAAATTATATTGAGAAAATTGAAAATCTGTAGATTTAAGAAATCCTCAAAATGTGGATTTTTTTCTACTGTAGTAAAAATAAAGATTTTTTTTTTAATTGCTTAATAGATGAATAAAAAGTCCCACATTTTTCCTTTTGTATACTAGAGATCATTCTTCTCCTTTCACCAAGAACCCCAAATCAATGTAAACTTAATAAACTACCTTAGGTCAATTATGGACCCCCAGCCTCATTTCCTGCAGATTATGCTCTGAAAATTTTGAATATTCCACATTTTCACTGTCTTGCACATCCATTTTCACAGACTCTGTAAGAATGAACTGTTCATGCTTGTAAGCAGGCTCTATATTGTGTCTGAAGAACTAATTGAAGAAATGAAGACCTTCCAGTCAGCAACATACAAACTGAATCCCCAGGTCTCCATCTAGATCTTTATGTATCCTTTATCTTGCACTTCTTCAGTGAAGTTCTCTGTAAACTACACATATGAACAGTAACTCATCAATCCAAGGAGAGGTAGAGAAGTGTGGGAATGGACAGAAGGTACACCTGTGCAGAATATATGAGTGTCCAGGAAGCACAGCAACATGCAAGTGCTGGTATTTCTGTGAGGATAAAGATGTTGTTTTCAACTAGTCCACTTTGAGACCTTTTCTTACTAGCAGTCTCCCTTCTCAATCAGAAGTCATATCTGACTACCTTCTCCACAATCCGAAAGTCACAGGAAGCTATGTAAAAAGGAAATAGCCTTCATGAGGCCTTGAATGTCTTTCCAACCACTTCCTGCTGATCCAACAGATTGGATTATATGGCCCCCTGAGGCCATGTCCAAAGACGATTAAAAGTCTGTTTTGTAGTATTTGACAAAAGTATTCCTTTTCGTTCAGGAAGTGTCTCAGCAGATTTCTGGGTCTGATGTATAGGATAAAGCAGCTAGAGACCAGCAGGGGTGTATGCTTTATTCCTGACAGCTGAAGTAATCTGGATCAGGATGTCTGTTTGACACAACTCGTTCTCCATATGGTTATAGAGTCAGAAGGTTTGTGTGTAAAGGAACTGTGCAATGCCCCGAGGATTATTGAAATCATGTGGCACAGGAGGAAAGTGGTACTGGGAAGTTGGATCTCTGCTGTGTGGTGAGGACTCAGTGTGGTAGGAAGCAGAAGAAATGAACTGTGGTCAGAAGTATCCCATGATCATTAAAAATCCTCTGCTTTTCACAACAGGTAGGAAAACTAACCATAATATTCTGGCCAAATTCCAGTTTCAGTAACTGCAACGAATTCAGTTTTAATTCCTTTTGCAGTTTCAGATGATTCATTAGTAATTTTCACTCCTGTAGTAATGATGGAGAGACAGACAATATTTTTATAACAGCAAAATTATCCTACATCACCCTTTTTCTCTACTTCAGTCCTTATAAGGTGGGCTTTGGAAAGTCACTGCTAGGAAAGAGTGACCTCCTGTGACTTCTCATATGAGCTGGATGAGATCTAATGATCACAGGTGGAAAATTCTTCCTTGCAAACACAATGCCCCAGACAAAACATATTTTCATACGTAATTTAAGCATTAAGCAGAAACAATGCAAGGAAATCCAGGATATTTCTCATCTCTTAGCCACTTTGGATCATTTTGTTGTATAAAATATTGGGCTAATTCCATCTCATATGAATTGGGAGAGTGTGGTTGAAGTGAACATTGAGTTTTCTCTGTGTTAGAAGGCCTTCCTTGACTGTACATCCTAGATGCAGATTAGCATGCGTGGTGTCTAGTTAAATCAGTGGAGAGGGTTTGGGGGCCCTTGATATAATTTGATCCAGGCTATTATGTAATGTCTTATGGACAAAATTTTCTGGTTTTTTCCTACCTTTGCATGGTTAGATGTGTGGTTTAAGTTCCTGGTGCCAAATGCGATTAGAAATCCCGTATATCTGAGAAAATATTTCATGTTGCTCATGCTCTGAAAGACACCCCTATTCATCCATCTCCTTCTGATAAGTTTTGCTGGAATTATCCCTTTGAGATATCATTCCCTGGAGCTGACTTTCTTCTCATATCATCTAGTCCACTTTTGAAATTCACACACTAGTTTCTTGGGTTATGGATCTGGCAACGTAAAGAGTGAGAGATGGAAATATCCATAAGACCCTTTCCCTCATGTTTTGAATATAATACAGGAATGTTATCCAGTAGGAGAAAATCTATGCAGTAGAGACCTAGTATTTGCTACATCTTAAAAATTGTGTTAATAAAAACATCTCAATATTCTTTAAAGTTAAAGAACAAAAGATGTATCTACTCTTCCAAACCCTACTTGCAGAATGATGTCTAGATAACAGCTGAGAATATTGTACCCAGTTCCCAAGGCCCTACTGCCTACCTCTTAGTATCTCTAAACAAAAAATTATATCTCTTTAAAATCTCAAAGCATTACTCATTTTGTCCTATTTTTATTCCCACCCTTCATTTTCACAATAACATGTAATGAAAAATGCACTTTTTAATTAATAAAGAAGAAAAAAAGAAAAAAAATCACTGTGGTAATGGAAGATTAGATTTTGCCTTTTTATTTAATTGATAATCCTGAAGGTACTGAATTGAATTAATAATAATTCCATTACTTTATATTTTCTAGAGTTATTCTAATTTACATCAGAAGTCAATCCTGAATAATTCATTATACATGTATTTAAACAACATAAACAAAAATATACTAAGAAATGCATTTAACAAAAATATGAAAGAGTTTTTGCATGTCCTACCCTTAAGCCTTTGCAAAATTGTTTCAAGTACCTGGAATTCTGCCTTGTATGTTCTTTTAAAAAATCTGTTTTATGTATGGGAGCCTGGCAGTATGTTAATAGGAGAGACATTATTGCATTTTATACAAAATAATGTAAACATAAAAAACAGTGAAACAAGGCTTTACAGCCCCTTACTCCTTGTTCTGACTCCACCACAATTTGAGCCATAATGGTTCGTGATATGAGATGCTGCATTCATGGTTGTCCAAACTAAAAGAATACACAGCTTTCACACATAGGTGTAAAACACATTCAGCACCACCAAGGATATTATTTGTTGATGCACATTCTCTTGTGCTTTATGATGATTTTAATCAACTGCTCTTGTACATCTATATTCCACATGTGCTCCTCAGAAGTAATGGATCCAATGTTAATCTTTCTTACACTCATGTAAATCATCAAATTTTCCGCAGAGCTTCATAACTGAAAAATACATTCCTGTACCTGGCCTTTTGGGTGTCTTTTTAAAAAGAACTAGATTTGACTGCAGTCAGGAACAGGATGCTGGCTAAAGTAAGAAATCCTGTTAGTGCTGTTTCGCATCTGGTATTGCCTAGAGTTCTTAATATTTTTGCAAGACCGTTCAAGTTCCTGGTTTTTGTTGCACTGCTGGGAAAGAAAACATTTGTGTGCCTTTAGGTGAAAGTCTGATGGACTACATGGGGAGGAGAGGTTACTCAAATCAGCAGAAGTACCTAGGACTGCTTCTGAGGGCTTGAATTCTCAGTGGCACTCAGTGGCACTTGCTGATTTAATCAGCAAATACACAGGCTGAAAATTTCAGCTTAGATCCTTTATTCACTAAGTGGAAAGAACTGCATGCTTCCTCTCTGTTTATAGAATTTTACAGGTTTATGAATTGATCAGGGTTTTTTACCTCTTGCCAAGATGGGAAGAGCTTGTACGTCCTTGAGGTAAGGAACAACAACCAGCAGCTCTCATGGGTATAGCAATTTCTTGTCCTTCCAAAATTCATCTGTCTCTTTTTGTCTCTTTTGGCAGCATGGTACAATCTAATTTCAGCTCCCTCTACAAACAATTTGTTGTTTCATTATTTTGTTACTTACAGCTGATACGTAGCTTAATTCACATAGTGCATGTGAGAGATTTCTAAATGATATTGTCATTATCTCTGTTATTATTGAAAGAATTTGAGAGATGTCAGAAAACTGTCAAATCCTATGGAATCAAACTGCTCTAAATAAATGAGCAGAACCTGCTTATGAATGATTAAATGCAGCTCATCAACAACACTAGCCAAGGAAACGAAATAGTGTCAGATCTCCTTGCTGTCTCAGCCATTTCTGACCACATGAAAAGGTTATTTATTTCCAGCATGTAGCAGGAAGACACTTCTGCCAACTGGAAAGTCCTCTACTGTCTCTTGAAAATGTAGTGTAGTGCCTTACCCACCAAACTGTACCAAGGTTTGTAAAAATTATTTAGGCAACTGTAGAGAAACCAGCCAACGACAACTGGGTACATATCAAGTTATTCTGCCACCCAGGGTCTGTCCAATTACTTGACTTCCTTGAGGTTCTCTTCCCCAACCACAGGCTTTCCTTGAGTTTCTCTAGGTGGCAGCAGATGCTGTAATTGACCCTCCTGCACTTTCCTCCAGTTTGTGCTTCCTTCTAAGAAGTGCTAGGAATGAGTGATTCCTCAGATTGAGTCCTCCTCTCATGCCCCTCTCTACAAAATTATATGTGTAGATGTGTGTGTGTATGCATTTGTGTCTGTATGGAGCCACAGGGCATGGACAGACCACACACATAAATTTTATGCACTAAATAAAATTACTTCAGAAAGGGACATAGTTATTGGGAAAACAAATCTTTATGTGCTAGTATTTATATGCATTTGCTGATGCATGTCTTTCCAATCTGGATAGAACCTTTACCTCCTCTTTAGAATTTATTTTTTTTTAAAGGCCTGAGCAGAAAGAGCTTTACCAGAGCTGGAGTTTCTTAAGTGCTTTAGCATGACAGCCAGACAAGCATATCTGGGCTTTTTCAGAATAGTTACACAGTGGAGAGGACAAACTACAGCTCAAAATTTTTTGATTGACTGAAAGAACCTATTGCACATGTAAACAGAAATACAAAACTTTTGTGTTCAGAAATCCACATAGCTTTTTCTTCAAGAATTGCTTAAATTTCTTTTATTCTGTCTAATACAATCTTAGAAACTGAAAAGAAATAGAAAAGAAATAGGCAGCACAGCTTGATCCACCATATCACAACCTAAGAAACTCAGCTTTGGCAAGAAAAGATCAGATTTTCATAATACAGAAATTATGATCAACTGTGACATAGAAAAGATAATAATACTGTCTATCAGTTCTAATTCAAGGCTAGGCTTCTCTTGGAGTTTAAAGCAAATGTTCCAGGTACATCAATGGTGGTAGCATAGTGTTCTAATGTCAATAGAAATTAAATACAGCAGTTAAAATATAGTTTAAAAAGATGTGGTTTTCCATCAGTTGCCAACTGTCTTGAAGTGAAAATGTACAGCTATCTGAGAACATGCACTCAAGCCCTCTGTTTTAAACCTGGCAGCCAACTATTTTTGCTCTTGAAAATCTTTCTGGAATATGAAACTGTTGGTCTTGAGGTCTTCGTGTCAAGAAAATGTGTCTTTGCAATGAAGTGGTTAATTTCTACTTAATTTTGAAAATGAATCAGGGCAAAGAAAATTTAAGAAAACTTACTGGATTCTAGAAGGATTCTAGCAAGAGGTAATGTTGTTTAGAGAGCAGCAATTTAATCAGAATGTAATATTCCACTGTAAAATGTCTTTATGGGGATTTAATTAGCATGAATATCTCTCTGCAGACAATCTCCTAAACATATATATGGCTCATAGCACCCATGACATCTGAGCACTGTACACTTCCTCTGTGATATGGTGAAGTGCTTTCATTACAGTTTTCAGACAGAGTAACAGGGCACAGAGGATCCTATTTGCAAGAATATTGGTTCATTCAGTGAGGACAACAGGGTGTAGTTATAACTCTTTCCAAAGCAGTATTTTCTGCCCAACTATTTAAAATGTTTGTCCCATCCTGACTCACTCCAGACTCATATGCTTTTCCCAGAAGCAGCCTTCACTTTCAGTATTATTATATGTGCATCTGATGCTGAGATTTCTCTGCACTGACAAATGCAGATCTGAAACCACTCTTGAGGCCAAGATTACCCATTCTTGAAAGTGAAAAGAAGTCGAGTGTGTGTTGTGAGCCGATCTCAGCCCATGCTCTGGAGATAACTGGAAGCTTGAACACTTTTAGTGACATAGTCTGGATAAAAGATTTGTTCAAGCCACCTAAATGGTCCAACATGGTAATAAATACACACACTCTGGTTTTATCCATCACCAAATATGCTGACTTCAGCTCTTTTAAATCCTAATTTGTACATGCTGAGTTAAATGGGGTCTTTGTTAGCATTACCTATAGCATCTTGATAAAAAGACCTAGTTATTGACTTCTTCACAACTACCTCAGTCTTCACCTCATTGCACTCAAATCAAGCAAGAAGTATGAGTTCCAGAGAGACATGACAAAAATACCTTTCCTCTAGAGAATTAGACTTTCCATCTGCTAGGTAATTCGAGATATTTTTGGATATTAAGGCAATAATAAAAGCTAAAAGAAAAGCAATAGAAACAGACACTCTCAAAATTTTTTCTTTTAAGAAGCCCCTTTTTATCAAAACTGCTCATAGCTCCACGCACAGAACTATCTTTACAGAAAACTCTCTAATCAGTCTATAATTTACTCTAGCTTAAAAATGTGTTTTTATTTTTTCTGAAAACTATAGATGTGGCAATTACAACATATGGATTGTTGGTGTATTTCCTGTTTACCTTCTTTACTTGAAACTAAGGATTGTGGGTGAATATTTTCTTTAAAAAAAAAAAAAGGCTGCTCTTGGCCTTCAGAAGCAAACAAGTCACCCCTTATATAAATGTTCTGCAGCTAAAGATATAGATAAACTTCATGACATTGGAAGTTAGAGTTTATTTGCTTCTATTTGTTGTCCTTCCAAGTAGTTTTCTACACCAGGAAAGATCAGGTTATGCTCTGTTTTGAAGGCTTGATTGTTCCACCTCCCCATCTCAAAGGCAGAAAGCTGAACTGCCTGTGAGCAGCCCAGTTGACAACACAGACCATTAGATAGAACTATAAATGGTAAAAGATAATTAACAAGAGGTGGTTTAGAAAAATTCATTTCAGACAAGTCTCAGCAGTGACATTTTAAACTGGTAGACATTAAGATAAAATCAACTGCATTAGCTATAGAATTAGTCATTAACATTTAAATGTATCCAGGAGGCAGAAATGAGATGTCCTGCTGGCAAGAGCCACAGGACGTATGTACAATTCTCAAGAGTGAAAGCTGTTAATTGACAGGGAAGTAAGGCAGACTAAGGGGCCTGGTAGGTAAAAATCATCTCTAGCAGATGTTCACACGCAGATACACCAGACAGCTCTTTGCAGAAACATAAGATCTGCTTTAGCTGTGTGGTTAAGCTTTTGTGTAGACTGTTGCATACAGCCATTTGGGCTGTCAGTGTCACCTAGGTGGTGTGCAGGGGGGAAACCCTTCCTTTAGAAATTACGCAGGGAAACAAAAAGGAATACATATGTGCCCTCATATACCGAGTTTTCATCTCCCTGCTTTTCCTTGTCCTGGCAGCCTTTGGGCACACCCTCCTTATTTACTTCCCTACGCTACAGCTATTATTAAAAAGTCATGCCAGTTTCCACATTCCTACTCTTCAAGCATCCTAATAGTTGCAAAAAGTCTGCAGAACGTTTTATGTCTTGAAGAATTCAGTTTTAAACAAATTTAAGAAAAGAATGAGCCACAAGATCCTCTTGTCTTGATAGCATAGTTGTGTTTCTAGGCTGACAATTTGTATGCCTTTTTTGTATCAAGGCTAAAATACTTTTCTGTGGGAGAAACAGGGCCATGTGCCTCAAACAGTAAGGGGTCTGCTCTTGGCAAATTTCTCCAAAGCATGAGACACACATTAATTCTATTTTCTGTCAAGAAATGTTTGTTCAAATTAGAAGCCAGTGTCTGGGGCTTATCCTGATTTCAGTTAATTCAGAATTTAATTAGTTTGTTAAGTTTTTAGACAGAAGGATAATACAACCATGAAATCAGACTGACATGTAATTTTCTGATGAGAAATTTATCACAGAATCTGAAGCCAAAAATTACTTTTTGTGGCCTGCTGAAGCTGATGTGTACAGTGGTTGACTCATACTAAGAGAATAGAGCAAATGGAGTAGAACAGGTGAAATGCAAATGAAGTACTTAATTTAAAATATGTTGTTAATATTTATTTTGTAGATCTATAGAGAAAACCGACAGACATCTGAAACAACATTTCATTTTTACCTGATAGGTCTCAACACATCCATCAGTGAAGTCTCTCTCTTTTGTTTTTATCATACCTTTCATACATATTAATTCTGAGGTTTGCCAGATGAAGCCAGTGTGAACATTCATTTGATAACTGGTTATCACAGTTAATATAGAAGCAGAGTAAGTTGGTTTGCAGATATGCTTTTATGAATGTCAGAGTGAATATAATAGTAGAATGGTAAACAGTGTTAAGTGAGTTTTTGAGCAAAATCTCTCTCTGCTGGGAAGGAAAGAATATCACCATTTGCTAATATTAAAACTTTCTAGTTTGGTCTTGAAAAGCATAAGTAATCATTCTTCAAATCTTCTCAACTTCCTAGAATTAGGTAGAGTTTTAATTTGTTGTTGTTTTTTTCTTGAGGCCCCTGTATGTGTATATCCAGATATGAACCACCATATTCACATATATAGATATAGAGAGACAGATATATGCAGGATTTTAATTTTTCCCCTCACAACCTGAAGTCTACTTGTTTGCTAAAGGACCCAGAATATGCAACAAAACTTGATTTGATTAGACCTTTATTCAATGATTTTAATTCTAATACAATTGGGGTAGCCTGATATATCTTTCTGCTTCCCTCTCTGCCCATTTTCAAATCCAGTGCATAACAGAAACAAAACTCTGAAATATGTGCTGTTGATATTATTATAGTTTGTTTCAATTGTGACAAGAATTTTTATATATTCTTCTGATATTTCTGAGTTGGAGCTAATAGGCCCCATTTGTTCTACCTGCCAAGTGAGTCAGCAATACAACTCTGCATTTCCAAGTAAGGTCATAAAGAAAAAAACCCCACTGTGGGTCCTTTAAATATTTTGTGAAGCATTTGCTAATCCAGATGATTTTTGACTGCTTTAAAATATTTTTAATGCAATCCACATAAATTTGTGGCATTTATTTGAGCTTTGATTGTAGAATACACTTATTCACAATGTTTTCCCAATTCAGCAGCTTATACATTATAGTTTATGTTTTCAAACCAGTCAGGGATGTATAGCGCGGTCAAGTGACTTGCCTGAGGTGAGAAGGGCATTGTTTGGGATGGCTGGGAGTAGAACTCCTTGCTTTTTTTTCTGTATTTTACCCTGAAGACCCTTGTTGTATGTATGAAATAGTTTGGAAAAGTAAGGCTGTTTTCCTGATAGTCTGATTTCTTGATGTATGTGTAGTAAACCCTGAGTCTGTTAGAATTACAGCAGATGATAAAAGGAAAGTGTAATTAAATGAACAATATACACAGAAAGCTAGACTAATTGTCCTGTGTTCTCTGGGAATGGCTGAACAGAGAAAAAGAATACAAGATGTAGATAAGCCTTTTTTTTCCTTTTTGTAAGGAGGCAGGTTTATTGTTTTAGAGGGCATCATGAAGTAAACACTATGCAAAACCAATTTTCTATGAGCCACTTAATCAGTATGCCTTTAGCCACCTTCCAAGACAGTTTATAATAAAGCTAAGGGTCTAGTTCAGTGCTGCTGTAAGGATCTCTTGTGCTTGAGTGGGCTCCCAATGCAGAAATGACAGCAAATACACTCTAGAAAATGTGTGTTTATGCACTTCAGCTGAGATAGGTGGTCAGGTCTCAACTGATGCAAAACATCCCACTTCTGAGGACATCAGTAGAGTTAGACCTATTTACAGTCCCTGTTTGTTAGGCACATGGTGTGTACTCTGTGGACTATACAATGTCCCTGCTCATAAAATGCAGTGGACATACAAAGATCTAGATTCAAAATAATAAATCAGCTCTTGGACCAGTAGAAAATAGATCACTGTATACTTGTCAGTCTCGACTCTAGTTTCAATCATCTGCTTTACAGTACATAATCTCTGTTATCCTGACAAGGCCCACTTGTCATGTTTTTTGACATTGTTCAGAAGTTGCTGTGGTACTTTAGAGATCTTAAGAGCAGCAAACTCTTCAGAGTGACAGAAGAGGTCACATGTGGATTGCACTGGCTTTCAGATACAAATGACTACAGTGAATAAATGACACCTTGGTGAAAGGATGGGATTTCAGTGTGTCATTCATGTGAGTAAATCCATATTTAGAAAAATGTAAATTAAAGGTGTTTCTGTTCTAAATATGTCAAACAATTTAAAAAATATTCTGCTTTATTAGAACTGGGTTTTGCCCTCATTTAAGACTCTTCTGTCAATGTTGGTAACCTCAGACATCCTATGGGGCAGTTAATTGGGTCATATAGAAATAGAGCTATACATCTGCAGAAACCCAAAAACTCTGCTCATCACCAAAATATTTGGTGGATATACCTAAGACAAAATAGTATCTCTATACTAGCCCTTTGGAGACATCATAATGTTGGATAAGAGTATTGATTTTTATAATAGTTTTAAAATTTTTATGCCTTGTGCTGGCAGTCTGCTGTCCCATCAAAATAACAGTTCTGTTGTTTTAGGTAGAGAGAAATTAATTACTCAAAGTGGTGAAACAAATAACTTCCATCTTTCTATTGCCTCTGACCAGCCAGATGGACTTACCGTACAAAATATAAAGCAAGGAAATAAACCCTGACTTACTTTTAGTACAATAATTTTTTCCTCTTTCTGTTTCGGCAGATAAATTAATAAAGTCTCTGTCCTGAGCTACTGCAGATACTTTCAAGCTAGGAGTAGGTCAGTCAACAACACTTTAAATTGACTATTTAAAAGAAGATAATAAAAAAGGTTGTACATGATATTTTCTGAATTAGCCACATATCAGTATTCCCAATCTGCAAGAGATTTCCTGGTTCTTAAAATTGCTATTTTGTTGTGTATTAGCACTAAAATAAATGCAGAGTGAATGAAAAATGGAGAATAGTGGAAAAAAGTTGCACTGTCCTTTTCAAAGTATCTTGGTATGAAAATTATGAAATGCATGGTACTATTCTTTATATCCCTGTCTCTATAAGTCTAAATGTTTTGTTCAGAAATTTCCTAGAAATTTTCTACAAATATATATTAAAACAGTGTAGGAAAAGCTAGTATCCTATTAACATTTTCCAATGAAAAACTGCTTCATTAGGAAGTGTCCAAGTGCTTTTATTATTTTGTTTCACTGTTCTGTTTTCTGAATTGAGTACTTCAAATATCAGAGAGGTTTGATAGGCAAGCAAAATAATCATACAGGCTATGATCTATCTGTGTGAAAAAGATCTCAAGTTCTCTTTCTCATTATTTTTTAAGGGTATGTTATTATTACATACACTTTGCAGTTAAGCTTTTAGGCAGGACCAAACATTCTACAGCCATGGAATATGACAAAAATCCAATTTCTAAACTAATATGACATGGAACTCTTGGGAATGGGACTTCTTTATGTTGCTTAAGTTTTATATCTTATCCTATCCATAATTCAAGCCATGATTTCCTTAATGACATGTTCATAAATTACACTAATAAATATATTGCACAAAGGACATATCGTGTTAAAACTCTTATTTCCCAAAGTGGTCCAAAAATACACTAAAGACTGATCAGGTTTCAGGGGATCCATATCATTAAAATACAAACCACCAGCATTCTGTCCCATGAAAATGTAGCCTTTTTTCCCTGCTTGAAATAATTGACTTAATATTAGATATAGTTTTATATATGCATATTATCAGTCACTACAATTTCTGCTGTTCTGCTGTGGTTCCTTTTATTTTCTCATTATTAAGTACCTGTTGTGCTTTGTAAGTTGGGCAGTGGAACTCTGCTCCAGAAGAGACCCTGAGTGTTCTTTTCTGAGCAGGCTTAAAATGCCCTACCATGAGTATGGAGGACTGGGAGAAAATACCTACACTGCTGCAGGAAACAGCTTCAGCAGCAATGTCTTAGCTCAGTGATAGAAAATCAAAATGCTAAAAGTCCTTAAAAAACCTTTTCAAGAATATTGTGATGATGGACTTCCACACTTGACATATACTGCAGAAGGATAAGTACCAGCATCAATTTTGAAAATGATCCTTGGGAACAAAAGACATTATGATTTTAGATTATGCCTTTTTTATTGCTTAACTTTTGAAAATAAATTTTTCATTGCACTTTGGGACAATAAGATATTTAGTCAGTCCAATTCAGAGACTTTTTTTATTTATTAAGTTATTATTACCCTGATGGGACTCAGTGCATGCTTAATTTCTTTTAAATGTGTAGCTGCTTGGTTTAATGTGTAGAAGAAATTCTTTTCTTTTAAGACCCTTGGAAATCTGTTTAGTCTTGACTTTTGTTTTCATTCTTCTGTGAATGCTTACTGAAAACAGGCTTCTGCCATAGTTGAGTTATATTGAAATCAGACAGGATAGCAAATTGAGAAAGTTGACTGTGGCATATGTTAATTTAATTTTAAAACATATTTGCAATACTATTTGCAGTTAATTTCTACCAGTTTGCAGATAAAGTATGCTCTGAGACTGAAGGTGAAACTTCTGGTCTAATTCATTGAAACTGTAAAGGTTCCTGAGGTTCATTCACATCGTCTGTATTTTACCAACTTGTCTGCATGCTGCCACCATATACTGAAATGTGCTGCTGCATTTCAGTTCTCAGGCAGAGGCTCAGAACTTCCATGTCTGGGCCCCGTGAAAACAAACAGCTTCCAGAGAGGCACATGGGAGGCAGGGAACTGGGAAAGAATGCCAAGGCAGAAATCAATAGAAAGAAGCACATTTTCTAGATAGTCCTGTCCAGTGTGTGTGTTTGTGTATTCTGTCATGCTATTCTACCAGTTCCAAACCCCTTTTTATAAAAAGACCCTTTGGGCAAGGTCTGCTTGCCTGCCCTGCTGTTTAGACAGGCGGCTCAGACCATGCGCAGCCCAAGACCTGGATTTCCCAGAGCACTGTTCTAGTGGTGGCCTGGGCCATTTTGTTTTCCTGCCACAGTGCTCATAAACAACTTTTTGGCAGAATGTAGCTGAATGCTGTAACTGCTTAGTCTATGCAATGCATAACACAAGAGGAATATATGCCTGCTTTGGCTTATCCTAGTATTTTAGTACCCATAACTTCTTCGGAAACTTTCTGTTTTGAAGAGAGCACAGATCGTTAAACACAAGACAGGATACTGACACACCTAAATATCTTTGAAATCGGGGTCTTCAAAGTCTTCCTCTGATAGCCCTGACCCTGATAGCTACTGATTAAGAGACTTAAGTTCTTAATTCCTGAGATACTTTTGTCATCTCAAGTGCAGAATTTCACTACTGCTTATTAAAACTGGATTCTAGTGCTATGGCTTAAGCCAAAGGCTTTATAAACATAATGGTATCTAGAGAATTCTGGAAATTCTGGGTTTTTGCAATTTATGACAGTGGATTTCAAGCTTCCACATCAAGCAGACACTTGGGAAAATATCATTAACCTATTATTTAGCAAATTTGTAAGGGACTGACCACCCATGTCCCTTTATATTTAACACATCTCTACAGTGGATTCTCTAATGACCAAGGCAGAAAAAGCTGGGATGTTATTATTTGAACACCATGGCATGATGAGCCAGTTCACTGGATAAAGTTTACATCTTATAACTCATGAAATAATTTGTGTCTTGCGAGAAAAGAACACTACCAAACCATGGAAACAACTTTAGTGCTAGTATGTTTGCTTCAGCTCAGAAGAATTCTTGCCTATTCTTAGCACATATTTTTTAAGAGAAGTTAGGCTTCAATGCTGTTATATTTCCAGCTATAACTAATTTTTCATTGTTCAGATAGTTAAACCTTCAGAGCTTCAGCAGAGCTGCAACTAACAGGTATCTTGGGATGCTGTGAATCCAAATGTTGACATTTTGTAGCAAAGCTTGTTAGAGCATTTGCCAGGAAACTGAATTCTGTAGCACTTTAAACTAGCTGACTGCTCTTGAACACCTTTGGCAGTTTTATCATTCCTTGCAAACATTTTCAGAGTTGGATGGGAATCATACTGCAGTGGCCAGACAATCTGTCCACAAAACACCCTTGTTCCGAAGGTGCTGGATAGCTGTTTTCACTCTCCATTTACTAAAAGTCAAGTACATGGGTGACTGAGTAGATTTCTTGCTGCCAATGAAAGTGGTTGAGGGCCACACAGCTTGAACAGAAAAAAATAATCTGGATGACAACATGGCAGTGTTTTGCTCTTCCATGACATTTCTAATTTCAGAATCTTAATTAATAGGCTAACCTGAGCTAATTTTGGAGAACATACTTTTAGTACTTTGAACAGACAGGAACACATTCTTATTTATGTCACATTAACATCCACGTCTAAGATGGTCCCTGTCACAGCTGCAGTTCTGCAAACCATTAAAAAATTCACAATACATGTGTGTTCACAATTAATATATTTGATAAAAACAAACACATGCTTTTAGGATAAGAACATGTTTTAAGTAGTACTTATCTATTCAAACTGATCAGAAAATGATTTGCACCTTAGGGGAATACCTGGTATCCTGATACATGTTTTAATTTTATTTTTTTTAAATATAGGAACTCTTATTTATCAAAGTTTTGAGGAATAAGTGAAAAACTGAGATACGTGAGAGTTCCCATTGTTCTGGGAGCTCATTCAGCCAAGATAAATTGTTTCTATTTTAAATTGGAGATTGAGACAAAAAAATGTGTAGTTTCTTTTCCCCCCAAGAAGTGCCAACAAGTGACCAAACATTTTATTTAATTAACATATTATAATAAAAGTTTTATCTACGTAAACTGTTTAATTTTGAAATTTTACTTTGAGGTTTTCAATGTTGTTTTGAAAAATTCTAATTTCAGCATGAACATAATTAAGACTTTGTAGTATATACCCCTGTGTTTACTAGGAAAAATTCCAATGGAATATTTAGAAGAAATGGAAGAATCATCCTAAAAAAGATACAGGGACTTGGAACAGTATAATGAGATACAGAAAAGAAGTACAAATTACACAGACCTTCCACACTCAGAGTTTATTTTTTTTACTTCAGTGATTTCAGAAGAAATCTGGTTGCAGGTGTTATCTTTTCATTTATTCAATGTTTCACTCAATTTCACAGAAATGAGTTCATTCATATTCATTCTTTTAGCCTTACTTAAGAGTCAGGGACCTTTGGAGGTCATTTAGGTCCCGGTCCTGCTAATCTGGGGCCAAATGAGCCTGCTCAAGGATCAAGGTTCTTTCTTTCTTTCTCCAGACATGACCTCTGTAATATTCTGTTTTTCACAGGTAAATCTCCTTAGCGCTCAACCTGGGTACTCAAAAATGGATGTTTGCAAGAATTTCTTTTGCAATCTTTAATTTTGTACATTTTGAGAAAAGAATATTAAGAAAGCAGATGACAACTAGAGAATGCATGAAAAAATTTAGAATAAAAATTTAGAGACAATAACAAAGGAATCAGATGGCTGAACTGTCATGCCTCTGTTATTTTTTTCCAAAATAATAGCCACTTTTTATGGAGTCTAGTGTATGGATTAAAAAAAATGTAAGTGACACTTGTAAGTGACAAGCCCATCCTCCCAGGCTGGTAATCATCCATGGTCAGTTGGAACAGAAAAAATTGCATGTAAGGGTTAATGAAGCCATTTTTGAGCTAATGGAAGTCCACAGATATTCTGGGTGTTAAAACATTAATTTATTAATGTCTTATAATACAAATTCCCTTTCTGACTGTATGGAGCATGTTTACAAGCTGATTATTCTAAAAACCACTTGTCTGTGTCCATAGTTTCCAATCAAAATTGGGATTATGTTGTTCATTGGTCTGAAATTATGAGAAGACTGGAGTGGATAATTTTGCTCATTGTTCTGGAGCCACCTGAAGTGGATTATGTAGTTTGCTGGACTGGAAACACTGCATTGGGTTACTGAATCCTAATATCCTCTAAGCTCTAGGCAAATCTCTGGAATTTCTTCCAAAGGAACCCACTTTTCTTTTTTCAGTAAATTCAATCTTTAGCCATTTCTAAGCAGTTATGAGAAGTTCTATTTAATTTGAGCAACTGTATGTTCACCCTTTTGTCAGTAAACATCCTCTGATGAAAGTGGGAAGTGCATTAGAGCTTGCTAGTAATTTTAATTGAGGTGAAAAATCCAATCAGTTATTCAGAGGCTGGAGACCTCCAATTAAATCTTCCTTTCATCTAACTGTGGACCTGGTTAGACTAAACACATCTCTGTGACATTTAAACACCCTAAGAATGTGGTGATTATTTGCACTCCAGTGGAACCTAAAGGACCTATTGTGCCAGACTTTGCACAAATGGAGACTGGTCTGTAATCTTTTCCTACCCCCAAGAAAATACATGCAGAATTTGATGACTGAGAAGACATGAAAGGAAAGAATTGACTAAGGACTACATTTTCTTGAAGTAATTATGAGACTTCCAGGTTAAACTCTGTTAGAAGATATTCTGTATTTAAATACAATTCAGCTGGGATGTTTTTATGTAATACTGTGAATAATTTGGCCCATCAGTTCAGTTTTAAACTAAAGTCAACAAATTGAGGCAGTGTCATGGTTTAGTCCCAGCTGTTAAGTGACCCCCACACATCTGCTTATTCACTTAGAGAGGGTGGGAATGGGAAAAGAATTGGAAAAGTGAGGAAACTGATCAGTTGCGGTAGTATAATAGGTAGAGCAAAAGTTGTGTGCACAAGCAAAGCCAAACAAGGAATTAATTTAGCACTTCCCATGGGCAGGGAGGTGTTTATCTATTCCCAGGATAGCTGTGCTCCATCAAGTGTAATGGTGACTTGGGAAGACAAATGCCGTTTCTCCAAATATTCCCCCGCTTCCTTCTCCATCCGCCTGCTCTTTGTGCTGAGCATGATGACGTACTGGATGGGATAGCCCTGTGGTCAGTTGGGGTCTGCTGTCCCGGCTGTGTCCCCTCCCAGCTCCTGGGGCACCCTCAGCCTTCTCACTGGTGGGGTGGTGTGACAGCAGAAAAAGCCTTGACTGTGTGCAAGCCCTGCTCAGCAATAATGGAAATATCCCTGAATTATCAATACTGCTTTCAGCACAAGTCCAAACCACAGCCCAAGAGTAGCAACTGAAGAAACTTATTCCAGCCAAAAACAACATAGGGGGAGTAGTCACTGAGGTGAGAAGAAGGGACAAAAACCTTTCATCTTTCAGCAACAAAATGTAACAATAAAGGATTACAGAGATAATGCTGGGAAGTTGATTATAAATGAGTGATCACTGACATAAAATGGATGAGGGTAATTCTGTAAGTCTCTAGGATATTGCCAGAAATTATTTTATGAAATACAGGGATTTATGTCTAATAGACGTGTGATTTCTTTCTAAC
This sequence comes from Atrichornis clamosus, assembly GCA_013400975.1. Classification (NCBI taxonomy): domain Eukaryota; kingdom Metazoa; phylum Chordata; class Aves; order Passeriformes; family Menuridae; genus Atrichornis; species Atrichornis clamosus. The sequence continues at coordinate 179,918 of WBMZ01006814.1, read as the reverse complement.
TGGAATGCTGCTGGGAAGACATCACTTAGTTATCAAAAAGAGCTTTAGAATTAATCACACAGTCTGGTTTTTCTTACCACAATATTCTAGAGAAACTTCTGGAGGCAGAGTTTAAATATCCGTATGACAGATTTATATATTCCTACATAACCCAGCAACACAATGTGAAAAAACCCCAACTTGCACTGATATCCATCTCTCAGCATATTCAAACATCCACAGAAGTGGAGCAACCTATAAGTTGGCTTAATTCTGGTGTTACAGAGCCTGCTGTGACTACAGGTGAACAACATTTAAGTTCTGATACTTGTGTAGACAGATAGTTGGATTTGTTCAAGTCAGTGGAATCTGTTAGAATTTGCTTTTAAGTGCTTCAGGAATTAAAAGCAGTCTTTGAAAGGTTACAGAGAATTCATAGAGAATTGTTCAAAGCCTAAAGGCCCAGAGTTAGGCAAATAACAAAAAGGGAGACACAATAGTGCAGAGATTAATAATACTAACACACAGCTTTCTGCAATTCAAAGCAGGCAGAGTTGGTGCAGCCATGCACTGTTTGAGAATGAAGTGATGAGTGTGACAGTGGCCTGAAGATCTGGGGCCATTTCATAGTGTGACACTAGCTCTGAATTGGTCACAACCAACGAGATGTTGTAAGGGTTTTTGTTTGTGACATCTTTGAGACTATTCAGTTGGCTGCAAAACCAGTACTGTGCTAGTCATATACATAGAAAAAGTTGCTGCCTACCACCACAAAGGAAATAGTTCACGTGTTTGATAGACAACTATTTTAGGAATTCCAAGAACTCCAAGTTATTCACTTGGAGTTGACTGGTAGGACCTAGGACCTAGAGCACACCATTAACTTCACTGTGGAAATTGGGGTATTGACAGGATAACTGATAGTTCTTTTTTTAGGCATTTGCATTGCTCCCATAAATCCTGCTTTTGTACTTTGTAGAGATGAAAAACTGTTCAAGAACTATATCACCCTTGGCTAAATACAATAATATGTGTAGTATGTGCAGTTTGAAATAGAATTGGGAAAGAAACAATGGAAACCACATGTTCAGGCTACAGTAGCCTGCAGGTTTTCTGAGGAGATGCGATACAACCTTACAAAGAGGAGCCCTACTGGGACTATTTTTAGCCTGGTTGAACACAGCTTTTTTCTCCCACCTGTCAATGAACTTCAGGAAAAAGTCCCTGCAATAGAGCCTGAGAGTAAGTTGGAACTTCCTTGCTTTTCTGCTCCCACCCCAGTGCCCAGGTTTCCTTGCCTACAATCAGTCACTCAGGGCTGGAGCCAGAATGTACTGGCAGAGCACTCAGGACCTTGACTTTATTTACACTCCTCAGATTTAGAGTTTAAATACTGAGGTACTTGGTATTCCTCTCTGTTATGAAGATAGTGAAGGGCCTTGAGGAGAATCTGTATGAGGAGCGGCTGAGGTCGCTTGGTCTGCTCAGCCTGGAGAGGAGGAGACTGAGGGGAGACTTATTGCAGTTACAACTTCCTTGAGAGGAGAAGAGCAGCGGCAGGCACCGAAATCTTCACTCTTGTGAACAGTGACAAGACCCAAGGCAACGGCCTAAAGTTATGCCAGGGGAGGTTTAGGTTGGATATTAGGAAAAGGTTCTTCACTCAGAAGGAGGCTGGGCACTGGAACAGGCTCCCCAGGGAAGTGGTTACAGCAGCAGCCTGACAGAGCTCAAGGAGTGTTTGGACAATGCTCTTGGGCACATGATGTGATTCTTTGAGATGATGCTATGCAGGGCCAGGAGCTGGACCCAATGATCCTGATGGATCCCTTCCAACTCAGCATATTCTATGATTCTGTGGTCCTGTGTGGTTCTGTGAAAACACTCAGTTTTCTAAGTGCAGAAATCCTAGTAAATGAGTGAGTTTGGAAAGAGTAAAATAATTTTTCCCAGGTAGCCAAAAATTGCTTGCTATCAGGAAGGTGATCCTGACATGAGCTTCATAATTTCAAGCTAGAATTTTGAGGCACTGCCTGGTGCAGTGTCTTGTCTCTCTCTGCTTCATTGGTGCTCTGCCTTTTCTTGACCAGCTCTTTGCATGTTACTGTCAACTACACACTGTGGCTAAACAAGTGTATTTTTGTACATGTAGTGTCTGTAGTGACCATGAAGAGGGTTGCCGTGGGCCATCAAATTCCAGTGAAGGGATTCCCCTTTAATCTCCTAACTGATAGTAGTTCAGGAATAGGGAAAAAACTGTTACGAATAGAAAATTCAGTTTGTAAGCTTGATGCAATCAATAATAAAATGTCATTAGTTTCTATAAACTATAGATAATTTTTAACTTAATAAAACTAAAAATTAAACAGCAAATCCATTTTGAGGAAGATTATTTAATCACCACATTGGAAGTTAATTATTACTTTGGGAGTGTTGTAGATAGGATTACATTACATTTAGTTAAAAACAAGGCCGTACATACTGGTATTATATTTAAATACACAGTATGTGTTTCAGAAGGCTCCATTTCTGAAGGAGGATTGAGAGGAATTAGGAGGAAGTAAGTGAATGAAAACAGGAGACATGATAGAAGTCCCCGTGGAAAACCTGTAATTCTGCAGTCTATGAAGAAAATAATCTATCACTATTCAATGTGAAGGAAGAAATTATAAACAAAACACAATAGAGAACAAACAAGATGAGAGGGAGAATGCATTTTTAACTTAAGGGAAGGAGTACCATTTTTAACTTAGAAAACTTATCAGTGAACCTAGAAGTGTCCCAGAATATTAGTATCTAGCAACATTGAGAATAAGCAGAAAAATGTATCAGGAATAATGCATATTCTTAGTACAGATTTAAAATTTGTTAGGTATGCATAAAATACAAGTATGTTTAATAGTTACTTGGCCTAAGTATATACAAACTTGTATAACATCATATGTCAGGCCATTTTAACCAGTATATGACGTTAACCACAGCAGTTGTTACGAATTTTCAATTTAAAGTTAGTAACCCTAATAATATGAAATCTAGACTTTTAAAAGATCAAGTTCAGATGTGAAATTTGTTTTGTGATATGGGTTGTATGAAAAATAAACCTGATAGGCCAATGTTATGGCACTTCTACAACTGACAGTTACGTAGAAACCAACAAGCATTGGAAACTGAATTCAGCATGGATTGTAGACAAATCGCTTGCTAACGTCCATCAGCAGAATTTTGCGGAAAGAATGTCTTATCAACTTGAACTCTTGCATGCCTTTCTCCTGGTTTCAGCTGGCATCAAGTTTATTTTCTTCTTAATAGTTGGCACAGGGTTGTGCTTTGTATTTAGGATGGGAATAATGTTGATAGCACAGTGATTGTAAGCGCAGTGCTTACACTAAGTCAAGAACTTGTCAGCTTCCCACGCAGTGAGGAGGCTGGGGCAGGAGGTGTAAGAAGCTGGGAGGGGACACAGCCAAAACAGGTGATCAAAGTGGCCAAAGGGATATTCCATATCATGTGTCATTATGCTCGGTGTATAAACTAGGGGAAAGCTGGCCAAGGGCCACTGCTCAGGCATCAGTCAGCTGGTGGCGAGCAATTGTTTTCATTTGCACCACTTATTCTTCACGGGCTTTATTTCTCTCTCTTATTTTCCTTTTTGCTACAATTGCCTATTATTTTTATTATATTTATTTTATTATTTAATTTTGTTTTGTTTTATCTCGATGATTAAACTCTTCTTATTTCAACCCATGAGTTTTCTCACTTTTGCTCTTCTAATTCTCTCCCCCATCCCACTCAGGGGGAGTGAGTGAGCTGCTCTGTGGGGCTGAGTTGCCAGCTGGAGTTAAACCTTGACACCCTGGAAAGTATATAAACTCTTATGTCCTCAAGAAAATCTTAAATTCTCACCTTGTATGTACCAGAAAGTGAGAAAAAGTGTACTAGAACAAGATTTGTATATTATGTGAACGTGCTAATGAACCCCTTAGAAAGACTGTCTGACTTAATTTTTCATGAACTTCATTAATACCAAATTTTCTATTGCAAGCATACTGAAACATAGTCAATACACTTGCTCATCTTGTCTGTGGTCATCATTCTTAAAATAAATCAATAACAGCCAAATTCCCAATGCAAGCATGAAAGAATTGAAAACTTCTTTTCTCATTTTTATCCTAAAATATGATATTGTGAATTAACAACAGCAGAAAACTCAGTAAAAATTATATAAAGCACACTAATGCAAATTGTCAGCACATACCTCATCACAAAAGTTGCCATGTAAATGGAAACAAGTTCCACTAATTAAATCTAAACCCTTTACAGGTGTGAAACTATAAATTTTTATCCATACTAGTAGCAGCTGTAAAATTTAATCTAAGTGAAGTAAGTTTTTTCTCCCCATCCTACATAAAGCCTTACATGGAATTAGAACATGCCTTTTAACTTCTTCCACATGAGCACTTCATCTAAGATATCAGTATGCTGTTCCCAGCAGAAATGTTTATTAGGCTTATGCTCATTTAATAGTCTCTTTCATCCTCCCCTTTCTTTGCAAATGGCTTTATTTTTAGTGAGAGAAGAGAGAAGCACAACCTTTTTTGCTTTCTTATATCTAATGGTCCTGTAAAAATAAACAACAGGTTTTGGTGTTGTGTTGACCAGCTGTGTTTGATGCTCTGTGGAGCTGATTCATAGTTAGGGTAACTACACTTCTGGACTCATGCTTGAAAACTTTTGAGAGACATTTTTACTGCTTCAGATTAAAGCATTCAGGAATTTTAGTAGCTAGGTATGTATTCATTAATAAAAATAAATAAATAAAACCCACAAATAAACAAAAAAAGGTCCAAGAAATACTATAAGTGGAGGGAATAATTTTCACAACCCAAATTTCATCATGTGATTCATCTCTTGCATTAAGCTGCTTTGGGCTTACACTGCCAAACCAGAGAGGGGCAGAGTCCTGTGGGCAGATGGGCTGTTTCCAAGGGCAGGACAGACTCATAAGACATTGTTGCCATAGCTCAGGCCTTCTGTGTAAAAAGCATAAAGAAAATCTCAGTGCACAGTAGGATAACTGGCCAGCGCTCCACCACAGTTGTAGCCTAGTTAACAAATCCTTGAATATCCCTTTAGGAGGATATTTTATTAAAGCAATTTTATTCACACTCTTGGGTGGTCTGGTTTTTGTTTTGTTTTGTTTGTTTATTTTTAATTTATTCCCTCTTAGAGAATCACTTTTTTAGCAGTAAGAACTCTAAGATAGAAATAATTCACAAAGATTTCAGAATTCACATTGAGGCCTGTTTAATCCAAAATCAGATAAATTTCATATTTATGGTGATTTTGAGGAGGAATCTATTAATGTAGTTAATCCAGTTATGAGCCTCTCAACTTCAGTATTTTATGCAAGTTTGATCTGCAGTGTGTTCTGACAGATCATGCTATATAGATCCAGATCTGGCTGATGCAAACTCTGAAGTGCTTGTCTTTTTTCATACAATCCTATTACGTGTTCTCTGAGAAACAGCATTTTAGCTGGGGCACTTAAACCTGGTCTTTTGTGGATATTCAATATTTTGTAGCATTCTTGTAGGAATATGAAACCCAACACAGAAGTATTTGACACTTGCTGAAGAAGAAAATGGCACTGCTGTGCCTGATTTTAAATGCTGAGGTTCTCAGCTGGAACTTTCCTACCGGAAATGGAGTTAGACTTGTAACACTGAAGCTATCACAGAGTAATCTAGATCTGCTTTGAGAAGCGAGGATTCCTGGAGTGGTTTGGAATCCCTTGGTACAGACAGCAGTGCAAACCTGTCAGTGTTTGTCTCTGCTGACATACGAGTGCGTGATGGCGGCTGCTGCTGACATGTATTACTGGATGTTTACAAACAAGTCAAAGCAAAAGGAAGTATCACTGCAGTGGGAGAAGCCTACAGGGAAGGTAAGGTATGAGGACGTTAAGGTACAGGTCTGTGCTGATGAATGCCTTTATTCAGTCCTTAGTGAAGACACAAGTTGCATAACCTCATCCTGTATCCGTTCCCAAACTGCACATTAAATCCTTTTTGCTTTAATGCTGTAAGGCAGAGCTGGGGCTGGACTTTTACTGTGCTTATGTGCAGTACTTAGAACTCTTAATAACCCAATCCAAAGTGAAGTGTCCAAGCACTATGAATAATAATCAAACCATAACAGCAGGAGGTACCTAATGAACAGAATTAATGTATCTCTTGTTCCAATTTACTAAGATTAGTAAACTTGTTATAATCCTAGTGATAAATACCTGGCACTGATATCTTCTCTGTTGGCACTGTTGGAGGATCTTTTGATTACTCCTTTTCAATGCAATTTTTTTTTCCCAAATGAGTTGCTAGACATTATAGTTATGCTCAAAATCAGATTCTTGCGTGCCATTCCTGACTTATCTGTCATGAAATTATCCTGGCAGCTTCACAAGTATTTTCATCAGTATCAACACTTGAAAGAGTACAACAGATAAGTGTTGCTTTCACAGTAATTCAAGCAATGTTAGCCTCCATTAGAGGCTCTTATTCAGACTGTGTATCCCTATAAGCAGGGATGAACTCATCTGTTTTGTTTGATGCTAAAGGACCTTATGATTACTTTTTTTTAAATACAGCAACACTGTGTTTAAAAGCCACCGAATGTAAATTGTTATTTGTAATAGCTCATGTGCAAGGGGTTGCTTTCCACTGTGTTGCTGGAGAACAGAAGTGAGTGCAAAGAGTGTATTTGTCTAATTCCCAAATTCAATAGAACAAGAGATGGTAAGATATACTGCTAAAATCCCATTTTCTCTGCCAGGTTTGGAGTTTTATATGTGTGTGTGTGTGACCTAGTGTAACTTCCTAGAGTTTTTCTATTAATAAATACAAATAATACAACTGTTCTTTTCAATGTTTCTTCTGAGTTTCAGATACTGCAGTGAGAATGTAGAACAGTGTAATTTTTCAATTAAAACGATGATACTGAACAAGAGTATTCCTGTAAATAGTATTAGGCAGATGGCATAAATCATGAAGTTTACAAATTTAAATCTTTTTTCTACTTTCAACTACGCACCTTGACAAAGCATTTTTTTTTTGAACACTGCACAACTCAGCCCCTTAGAAACATTTCATATGTCAGATCTCACTAGCTTTAAAAAAACATGATTTTGAGTGGAGTGAGATCATAATGCCACTAAGGTGCTTTATGGGGATGCTTTATAGGGAGGAAAGTGGGTGGGATCTACTCGCAATTTTTCTCTATCTAAAGGCAGTAACAGAGAAGACAGAGCCAGACATTTGGAGGGATAAAATAAAGGTGCAAGAGGCAATGGAAGGTAAATCCTGATTAGTTAAGACGAGAAACAAATCACTGAGAGAATGGTCAAGCATGGAACAAAGGTCCAGAGAAGTGTGAAATTTCAATTCTTGGAGATTTCCGAAAGTTCTCTAGGAAAACCTATACACTTCCGTCCTAATTCTTGGTTAGTTCTGCTTTGAACAGGGCATTGGACCAGACAAATTCAGAGCTCCTTTCCAGCTTGAATTATTCTATGACCACAAGTAAGGGAGTCTGGAAACACTTGATCTGCGTGCGCTTATCATAATACGTTGCATACAACATTACATAAAAAATGCAGTACGCGTCAACAATTATTCTAAGGAAATTGAAAAATGCAAGATTAAATAATATTTTTCATGAAGCTATGGACATATTTCAGATTTTTTAAAAATTTCTTTGTTATTGTTTTCTTTCCTTACCCCTAAGGGCTTTCTGCACACGAATGTCTCAGTGCAGTATATGTAGGCAGGCCTTTACGGTGTGTTGGTGTTCTCTCTTCCTCCTTACGCACACCTCGGGTTCTGATTCATGAAGGACAATTTAAATTGGCAGATTTGTTAACATTGCTCCACTTAACTGTTCGAGCCACTGCTTCTCAGGTAAGCTGCTCTCCTGTATTTTCCAGCCCAGTGCTTTAAGGCCAGTCAGGCTGCTTTAGACCAACAAGCTGGACAGTTACATGATTCATCAACTGGTTCTCATGTTGCTCACTTGTCCTTGAGATGGGGCTGCAGTAGGATTACTTCACCTTCAAGCACTGAGATCTATAGACTTTCAAAATCACTTTGTGCCCTGCAAGGATCATTTATTGCATCATAACTTTCTATGGTGACCAAGGCTAATATTTTCTACTTTCAAAAGCAAAATTTAAAGCTATATGTTAGTGTTTGCTCATAGGAGATGCTACATTTTTAACTACACAAAGAAAAAAGAATTAACTGTATTATCAGTGCAGTCATTCTGAATTCACTTGTGAATAGCTATCCAATGACTCTTTACAAAACAATCTGCTAATGAGAATTTCATAGTGAGGTGACACTTCTAAGTATTTCTCTTGACATAGACTGAGTTCCTCAGTAAATTTTATCCTTAAATCTACTAGTAAACATAAGCTTCCCAATGGGAATTTTCCACCTCGATTTTGTCCCTGGTTTCCAAGACAGAAGAGAAAAATAATAAACAAATATGATAAGTGTGAAAAATAAGGAGCAACTCTTTGTTTTATATAAAAATAAAAGTAATTTATTAAAAGTATTTTTGCATACTTTAATCCAAAATATACAAATTCAGTCTAAGTTTTCGCAGAAAAAAAAAACCAAATTATTTTCATTTAGTAACAGGAGCAAAAACCATTTCCAAAGACTTCTAGAAGTATTTTGTGTCTATCACTGAATTGAAAGAGATTTGTAACGGTTGTTCATAAAGGGATAAAAGACTTCAGTACAAATATTTTTATGAACTTTTAGTTCCAATGACTGGAACTTATACTTGGGTTAATTCAGGACCTGAGGTTTTGTTCATGGTTCCCCAGAAACTTGTGTAGCTTCTGTGGCAATTGCATTTCCACTTTTCCACAGATTGATGATTTGTGATAAAAAGAGGGATGTATTTGATTCAGTAGGACATGGGGAAGTTTAGAGGAGCATTTCTTAAATGTTTTTAATTGTATGGAAAGGAAATCATATTGAATTAGGCTCCTTATTCATAATCTAAATAATTATTGCATTAGTTTTATAACTTTTGCATGAAGTAACATATGCCTAATTAGTGATTTTAAAAGCATAGCTGCACTGCAACTCATAAAATAGAATTTCTGCACAAATGAAGGGTCATTGGTGTCAAAAGAAATTCTAATGCAAAGACCCATAAACTACCATTAGCCAGAGCTGGAATTGCTGGTACCTGAGGGCAAAGCAGCCTTATGCCAGGAATTAGTATACCTACATTGACATAAAGCACTTCCAGAAGTAATGAATATTCCAGACTTACAGCTGTGCTGTTTCTGGACCAGATGCTGTATATTTGGGGCCAGTAGCATCAATGATTACAATAAAAATAAAGATATCAAGACACTTCAACCTTTGAAAGGTCTCTGCCTCTATCAATACCTTTGGTGCTGGTGCCAGAATATTAGATCAGATCCACCAGATAAAATGGATTTCCCATTTAGTTGAAGAAATTCTAGTAACTTAACCCACAAAAGGTTAAGCCTTGGTTAACTGGCAGAAAGAGGAGAGATGGCAGTTCTGACACGGGCTTCAGAAACCAGAGGAGATTACCCAGAAAGTGATAGAACTTGTGGCATGTTGAATTGCATTTGGCTTTTAGGAATGGAGTGGAGAATTTAATATGTCTTCAAGGAATCAGCTCGTTCCAAACCCAAACATACACACAAACACACATATAGTTTGACTGAAGTTATTTAGATTGTTTTAAAACCTGTATGGGAGAATCTTAGTGATTACCCTGGGGCTGTGATGATTCCTGTACAGAAGACCATTCACTCACGTCAGCAGAGATTTATTTCACAATCCTGGGTGCAGTGAAATATCAGTGCCTGTTGATGAAATGCTTGCTGTGGAATCTGTGGGCTTAGTTGTTGGATGGTCTTCTGATTAAAAAAAAAAGATTGATGAAAGACGCTAGAGAGCAAATTAATGTTTTTTACATTTGATTAACTGCTTAATATTCCTAATGTGCTCAAAGTACTGAAAACACTTGGAGGGTAAACACAGAGACAACTGAGGACCTGAAAGTAAAAGTCAGTGAGGCCGGATTTTAATTAAATTTAAATTAAAAAGAGAGAGGAAATTAAAGTATCTATCACATTAAAAAAATTAAAGTGTGTTCAGCTGCTAAAAAAAAAAAATCTCAATTTAAAATGAAGAGTGTAGCTTTAAGGAATCTATAGAGAATTTATTGTTACAGTGATGGAGTTTTCATGGTCATCTGGGGCCAAAAATCATTTGGTTCTTGTGCTGTTAAAAGAATCAGTAACCACATAAACATGTAGTTTAAAATCTAAAGTAATTTAAAAAGTTAAATTCTTATGAGATTCTACAACTTTACCCAAGAAATTTGTCAATATATTCAGGTCAGAAACTCAAAGTAAAAGCGTTTTTACCAAGTTAGAAATCCAAGCATTGCTGGTGATACCACATTGCATATTCCTTGGGCAGAAGGGCATTATAATCAACATTTGTGTGATCAGTGGATCCATCAGTTACATTTGAGGATCCTGAACACTACTTTGGAAGGTGGCTGGCAAGAAGAATAGAAAAGCAGGTGCACAAAGGCAATCAGATTTTCTATTCAGTCCTGTGTAGAGAATCAATATATTATTTGCCATTTTAGTTACAAATACATCTTACTTTCATATTTAATACAGAGTGTTTTCAATCTTTTCAGTTAACTGAAGTACTTTGGTTATTTGCTTATGAACTCTAGGTTATTAAATTGAAATTGAGACTTTTTTTTTAAAGAAAAGCTTGTGAATTTTTGAGACTGAATATCAACTACGATAAAAAATGCCTCCCGTCTGAATGCATTTACCTTATTTCTTTGATATGATACTTATAGCAAAATTCCTGTATATTTATGCTACCAGTAATAAACTTTAAAAGACTATTAATGTGGACATTCTTAGTCCATTGAATTGGGTGAAAGAATAGTCCTGCAAAAAGACTGTATTCTCAACATACGAGAATGAAGAAATTTGATGCAATTTCCCATGTGTGCCACAAAAGATTTCTCATCAGAGGATGAGCTCTACTGAAGATTTAACTGATATCCATATAGTTGGACTTCCTATGCTGAGCCGGTCTGAGCCCTTTCTATCACTTTGCTATTGCTCCAAGGGACATAGCAATGCTGCTGTAGATTTATATGGTGGATGTAGGTGTGGATAAATTCATACATTTATGTGAGGTGCTTAGGTTTTTAATGGAATATAGTGCAATAAACTCAAACAACTGAATTTGAAAGCTACCCTCAGTAGCTTTATATGGTGATTGATTTAGTTTCCTTGAACTCAAGGTCTGTTAGAATTTTACTGTTCCAGTGTTCACTTGGGTTCATATTCCTTGAAATTTTTAATGGGAAGGTTTATTTGCCCTATCAAAAATATATAATTAAATTCCAATTAATGAGGTACCTAAATAAGGAAATGAGTTTTATATGTATTAGAGGAAGAGGGGAAAGTGGACAGGAAGATCAGAAGAATGGCAAGTTATATGTATTGCATATTAAAATTTCCATCTGATTTTATCCTTTTTGTTTTGTTTTGTTTTGTTCAATCCTGATTTTTGTTTTAAAATCTATTCTGTACTGAGCCAATCAAATTAGTTTTCACTCTTAGCTATCCAGGAATCACTCTCCAACTCCATGATAAAATCATCTTCATTACAGACAGGCTCTGCCTCCCTCCTGCTGGCAGTCATAACACACTGTGGCAATATCACTATTGTTATGGTTGATGAAACACGACGCTGCTTTCAGGCACATAAAACTGTAAAATAATGGTCCTCTAGGCTGAGGTTTCTCACACTTGTGTTTTACCCTAAGGTGATGTCCTTCTTTTGAAAGCTTCATAAAATCCAAGTTGGGCATTTTATTAGCTATCCAAACTTGAAACACAGAAGAAAGTATTTTTCCAGACTTACATCAACAAAGCAAAAAGAAAGTAAATGCATTTTATATGTGTTTGAATGTGCATATATATGCTTTTTTCTTTGAAATTCTGAAGATATACCAGAAGTACTTTCAAGAACTGCACAATATCTGCATAAAAATCGTCTGATGATCTCTAGCAGAGAATATAAAAACCAATTCTCTTTCTCTTTCTACATATGCTATCAAAATCCAGAGAAACATCTGAATTCATTTGGGGATAGAAGGAAAATCTCAAAGGATTTTTTTCTAAAACCCACTCCTCTCATTTTGGTTACATTTTTTTACCAGTATCTCCGACCAGTTCTTATTATGCAAGAATCTTTGTATCCCAGACTTTCACCTGTTTCCAATTTGCCATATTCCTTGTGTCACTGCATTTGTTGTTGGCAGCTATCATCAGATTTATAGCAGAAGCTTGAGTAGTTATTTTTATTCAGATTCCAGCTTCTGGAGTCAAATGATTTCTATGAGTAAACTCAGTTTTAGTTTTGACCGAGTTTCTAGTCCTCATTAGCACCTTGTAAATACAACTTTCCATAACAAAATAAATATTAAAAAGTTTTTTATTTATCTAGTGACAATTTCTGAATCACCTCAGATTGCGGACGATTATATCTTCTACTTCAACTGCTAAATTTTTCATTTTCCCAATAGAATCTTTAATCTCAGAGCTTTTGGTCATGACTGTATTATTTAAAAACATCAGTGTGGGTGGACTTACATAAACTATGTGAGATATTCATCATAAGGATGCCAATAGCCTGTACATACAGGACATTCTTAGAGTTTAAAGTGATGATTTTTTAGTTTTTACCCCATTTTGTGCTCTATTCTGGTGTTCACTTATTGCTCCTTGACCATCTTAACATTCAGCAAAACAGAAATATGCAACTGCAAAGGCCTCATTTTGCAGTTTACTGGAAATGAGGACCAGAATGTATCTTAAGAGAGAATGCTGGACAAAAATCAACTTCCCCAGAATGTCAAATGTCAGAATGAAACATCCAAACTTGAGTTACACAAGACAGTATTTCTTGCAAGGATAGTTGGTTTTAAGGGGAAAAAAAGTTTAGTTTGTTTAAAATTTTCAGGAGAAAAATACTCATTTCCTGCCTTTTTCTTATTAAAATCACTTTTAAAAACATACTCAATGTTTCCGCCTTTGGTAATTTGGAACTTACAAAATAAAAACTGAAAAGCATTGACTTTCTCATAGAACTGTAAAATACTTTCCCTACAAGATTTCCTGACATTGGTTGATATATGTCTACTCCAGAACTCCTACACACGGAACTCAGAGTCTAGAGATGTGACTTGCAAACAATACTACTCTATAAAGGCCTTAAAGATGGCTTTGTACTTATGGTTAACTGGGGAAATAATGTGACATTTACAGGGGAATTGCTGGGCTGCATCTCAGTTGTGTTTGTTTACCCTTTTGTTTCTGTTACAAACAGATATTTGCATGACATTTTTATTTAAAAAGGAAGAACACAAGAAGGAAATTGTGTTTGCACTTTATGCTGATTGCCACATTATCCTTTAGGAGGAAAACAATGGCATTTGATTATGACAGAAGTTACTCCACAGACTTCACACAAATCATGGAAATTAAAATTCCAGTCTTCAAGGAAGGGACTCTGTCTAGGTGAAATTAAAACCATCGTGACCTTAGAGTGAATACTTTTCTCGTGATTACAGAAGTATGGAAACACTCTGAGAACATACAAAGTTGTGTCTAGTACTTTAAAGAGAATAGTCACCGATGATTATTTTCTTGCTGAAAACTGTGACACAGTTGTTTATGGACCAGCCAGTGATGTCAGTCAAACGTTTTATTGAATGTCACCCACTACTCAGAGAATAACCCAGTCAATTTGCTCTCTCTTGTTGTTTGTCTGCAAAATGGCAAATCACTGTGCTTGTGTTAAATGCAGTGGAAAAACAAGAGAGCTAGAACAAGCAAAATTCATCTAAGCTTTTGACATGACCCAAAGACATTGCAAGATGTAGCATATACAAATAGTTAGGACTCCAGCTCTAGAACTGTTGGATGTCTGCTTTATTTCTGATTAGTCCTGCAGTGTCCTTCCCTCTTTTTCCAGTCTGCATAAACACTGCCAGCCTGATTCTCCACTGCATTGCTTTAGGTTTCCACCAACATAATTACAAAGATAAACCTGCAGTAATGTAGTGAGTAATCAGGCCCAGAATCTGCAGTGAGCCCTCAAACTACACAGCACCAAGTGGGTGTCATCAGTGTTGCCTTTCCTTATGCCAAATTTTGCCATAGTTTACAGACCTGTCTGTACTGCCCAGTCTTTTTGAGCTTTGGAGATGGCATGCTTTGTGGAAAAACCTGTTGTGAGGCACAGCATCCTGCTGAAGACTAAATGAGTTTTTGAGCTCTTATTTTTGTGCAACTTTGCCAATAACTTGGTTTCACAGGTTGCTATTGGGACCTAATTACTGTTTTCTCTAAGTAGAGTAACTTTCTGGTAATCCTAGCAAAGTCATGACTACATTCACCTGTCACAGATGCTCATTAGTGGCATTTTTTTGGTTCTTCTAAATCTGATCTTTAGTACACCTAGATATTTATGATCAAGTATTTTCAGTGCAGAGATTGTATTACAGAAAAAGATGGATTTATGGCATAGATTTACTGTCTGTTTGCCAATGGCACCTTTATCTAATAAGAGTACAAAGTTCTCATAACAGGAATTCAGCTGTCATCCCTTTTTGGGGAGAAAAACTGCAAACTCTTGCAATTTTTTTAATCCTCGGTAAAGGGAAGGCTGGAGAGAAAATATTGGTTAGCTGAAAGTCTGTTTCTCAAAATATCTTTTCTTCTCCCCTTAGGAAAAAGTACAGTTTAATTACTCCATGCAGTGAGTGAGAAACATTGATAGAAAATGTTAAACTGTGCAATTTTCATATGTTTTCTGCAGTTCTTATTCTGTAGCAGTAGTTTCTTTGGCAGAGTTCTGTTTGGCCATTTAGGAACAGCTCAGGACAGTCTGAGAAAAGTTTTAGTAAAATGAACTCTGTCCCAAAATAATTGCAAGACAGACTGAGGGTTTTTTTTTTGAATGCTAAATTAACAAAATGCCTCAAAGGGTGTTGTCTATTTCTGGTTACTCATTCCTTCTGCACACAGTAAATCCAAGAATAAAATTTAAGAAGAGATGATCACATGAAATATGAATCCTGTTAAACCATTTGGTTTATAACTCTGAGAACCTTCTATACTAGAAAGGAGAGTTGCTAGTTCTGCCATTATTACTTCAATGCTATGTAGTAAGATAAGTAAAATATCCCTGCTTCCCACTCCTTTACACTCTTTGTGTACAACTGAATGACATGTAGTACTTCAAAATCAACTTACGCTTAACAGCATCATTAAACATAAGAGAACAGAAGCTGCTATCACCAGTGAATACTCTTCAGAATAAGAAATGCAGTAAAATGTATTTCCTTGCCATCTTCAGACACTTTTCAGACTACAGTTGTTTATGTGAGTCTCTGCAAACCAAGCAACAAAGCATTTTCTTTGATAAAATAATAATCTTAACCCCACTGAAGGTCAATTTCTTCTTGACATTATTGGGCTTGGATTCAACCCCTAATGGTCTGTGTCAGGCATTTTAAGGGAACATCTCTGTAGGGCAGTATAACAAACCTTACACTGCTCCCAACTCTACTTTCCATGTTGAAAGTCATAGCAGATCAAAACTTTAAGACTTAAAGGAATCCCTCTTCTGGCTTGTTTTTGCAGCTCCTTATTTTGCCTGACTTGCTCTTATTGAAAATTTCTCTCTAGTCTCCCTTTACATTGATCTGGGCAGCTGCTGAAGGAGTGACTGACAAGTTTGGAACAGCAGATCACAAAAGCAAGAAGAAGAAAGACAGCAAGTCAGCACGAAAATTTCCACAGGCCAGCACTGATAAGGAGCCGGCTGCTGAAGTAGAGCATAGAAAAGTCAGGTATCCTGTAGATGTTAATTATTCTGTTTCCTGTACAACGTTCCTGGTTAATGATTAATGAGGTCTTGGATTTGGAATGTAAAATTGGAAGTTTAATATATTGACGTGTAAAGTAACAAACATTTGAAAAGAAGGTTTGGTGTGAGAGGCTTTGCCAGCGTGCTCACGCCCTACAGTTACTGTGAACTGGAATCTTACAGATGGCCCTGTCCCACCCACAGGCCCCAGCCTCTCTCAAGGCCACTCCTCCCCACAGTGAGATCTACTAGGTTCAGTACAAAATAGATACAAGAACAGTGCCTAGGAATCAGATTTTGTCTTTCAATATTGCAATCTTTCTCTTCACAAAATCATGAAGTGCCACACTATTCCTGTGGAAAGAAGCAAACAAAAACAGTACCATGTGTGCTCTTCTTTATATGACCCTTGTCTGGTATCAAGGGAAAGAGAAGTGAAAGGAAGGGAAACGACTAAGATTTTGTACGAAGGACAGATTGCTTCCTAACAATTCTATAGTGCTATGTCTTGTCAGATCTGTAAAATATCCCATGAAAGAAGATCATTTTAGCCTGTTGTGAAGAAGAAAGCCTGCATTTTAGACCTGAACAGAGAACAATAGGTAAAAGTTTAATCAAGCTGATTTCTTGAGTAAATGGTGTTTTAAAATATAAGGACATCATAGAGAAATGTTTTAAATAAAATATTTATTACTTATAATCAATTTATCCATTTTGAAGGGGAACATCTTATTGCTGTTTGAATATGTAACTTGTATAGTAATTTGAAAAAAGAATATTATTTTTAAAATATTCTCTACCTACTTGAAAGTTTTTGTGTGAAAATTTGCTGGATATTTTCTTATCAGTAATTGCCTGGTATTGTGAACAGTGAGATGTTGCAGGTAAAATGTAGCAAGTTTATGGACCTAACTGTTTTCTGAAATAACAAGCTATTTGAATTTTAAATATATGGAAATTTGCCGGAAAAATTACTAGTTATCTGGCAATACTTAGGCAACATCTTACCAAAATGATAAGGACAGGCTTTACTTCACCACTGGTTGATAAGAAAAAAACCCAATTGTTTCTTTGAAGTCTTTTTTTTCCTTAGTTTAAAGACTTTAAGAAACATTTAAGTTTTAAAAGACTATTTATAGAGCAAAGTACTTTTATAAAATTGGTGCATGAACTATTTTGAAATATAATTTCACATTCTATTTTTAACCCTGATTGATATAAAGGGATGCCACAGGAAACAGCACCAAAATGAAGAACTAAAACTTTGTTTTCAAAAGTAATACAAGAATTTTCTTTTAATATGGTCCAAACCAATGAGAAATCTTCTCTATTGGCAGCTGCATGTTCAAGACCCAATGATGCAAACAATACCATTTCAAAGGCTCTGAGCCAACTAGAAGGTCACAGTACTGACAACCAAATCAAACAACCTCCAAAGAGACACAGAGACACTGACCAATGCTCCCTCCAAAACCAGGACCTTAAGTGGCTTGAAATGGCAGAGGATGAAAGCATCTGTGCACTTTGTATCACGAGCCTCTGGCACCCTTGGGTTGACCCTGGCTGGCAGTCAAGCACCTGCTCAGCCAGCCACTTGTTCACACCTCTTCATGTAGAGAGGAGAGACTAGATTTTATGATTTGCTGTTATCTGTCATCCTCAATAAAGTCAAAACTTTGGCTGGCACTTTGGTGGAACTGAATGTTGAGATTGTCCAAGCTTTGTCCACTGTGACATTCATGACTTCCTTCTTTCATAAAAAGAATGAATGGAAACATCCAGCTGTTGGTTGTCTTTGCTGAGACTCTAACGTTCTTCTTTGGTCTGAAAACAAGTCCTACCCATTTAATTCCTCAGCCCTAAAATTTCTGTGCTTGGCTTTGTAGTTTGAACAATCACTTTCTATTCTGAGTTAGATGTTCAGTGAGATGTCTAAAATCAGTATTGCATATAAAATTAACCTCACCCACCTCTGCAAATAATCACCTCTGGGTCAATAGAATTCACTAGGCCACTGTGTAACTGAAATAATATAATTCTGCATCCTTTTGACTCTACAGGAGGAATTTTATATCTAATCATTTGTGGATGACTTAGATGTCTCTATGGGTGGACATGACTCCCTGCAAGCATTTTATCTGATCTATCTCTTGGTAATTATCTAAAATTGTATTGAGTGCTGTATAAGAATTTATTTTATCTAAATGTTCTAATCTGGTAAGATATTTTCCCTTTACCTTGTCCTCAAATATTTATTTTTCATTCAAACTATGTTTCTCAACATTGTATAAACGACATTGGGTCACTGACAGTGCTGAGTCATGATTCATTAATCCATGGAGACATTGATCACTTTCTGAAGTAAGACCTTCTCTTCCTACAACATCTTGTTTTTTCTTGCAAGGTCTTTTGTTTATGTACTGATGAAGAGCAACTGTTTTTTCCTTGACAGAAGAGAGAAGGTGCTTCAGAGATGATCCTTCTGTTGCTTACTTTATTTCTGGCGTTTTTTCCCCCTTATCTACAATAGCTGTTCCCACCTACATCGTCAACTCAGCATAACAAAATCACACATGTCAGTCTGTGGAAGATTCAAGTTCACATTGGCACTTAGGGTGAAGTTTTCCCTTTTTCTTTTCATCACATCACAATAACCTAAAAGAAAAAGAGTCTATTGCCTGCATCTACAAAGTTTTATTAGCTACAGTATGTAGAGTACAGGTGTTAACATGTGACAGGTTTAAGCAACATTTGATTTAAATTTGTTTCCAGGAAAGCTAATGAAGTGGAGCAATATTGGTCTAACAGGTTTGTTCTTTCATGGATCAGGTCAAATGGTACACAGAACATTTTTTTCCTTTTTAGCAAAATGTATCTAGTTATGTAACACTCAGAATATTGCAATGGGAATACTTATGATAATAAACAGACAGCACTCTATTCCAAATCAAATGGACTCAGAGATTACTCATTTTCTTTTAGAATAACAAATGGACTTGTCAAGAATAAATAGCAGTAACCATAAAAATGAAACACCTGCTATTTCTTTTTCACAAATGTAGTTGCATATGGGCAGAGATACTTAAATATAAAATTGTCAAATTATTATATGGAAAATTAATCATTCTATGGTTTCAAAACATCAAACAGAACTAATAAAAAAATAAGAAAGCTCTGAAATCTGTATCCACTAGCAAAATTCCAATGAATCTCCTATCACTAGTACCCATATTACTGTTTTCCTAAGGATTTTTGCAAAATATTTTCTTTAATCTTCAGATTGTCGCCACGGTTCACAAGTCATTAACACTGCTTACGCAGTTTCAGTACACTTTACAAGAGTATCAGATATCTGTTTAATTGCAAAGAAAACATTCTCTATGATTCTAACTTAAAAAGTGGCTCCTCTCAGCTTTCCACATTAAGATATTAAAATTTTGGCTTCTCTTTTAAACCTAGCACCAAAACGATCTGGGTAAACATTGAAGACAATTATGCATTCTTCAGTTCCCTACAGGAATATATGGGTTCTATTTAGTTTTTAATGAACCCATAACTATTTCACATATATCAGCATTCTGTAGGTGGAATTATGATTAATTTAACAGCCAAAAGTTTACGGCCTCTGATTTTAGCTCTGTTTTCTGTCATCATATGGAGTGTGGGTTCTGAAACTTTTACATCTGCAGGCAAAATTCTGGTTCTGCCAAATCAAGTGGAATTTTATATCTTAAATATAATTTCATTGTCTAACACATTTGCTACTCATAAAACAGATGTGTGAGTACTTCTTCTTCCTAGCAGATGTTTGTTTTTATTTTTTCATAGGTGAATATACAGGACAAAGGAGAAGTCATCCCAGTGACTCCTATTTGTGCTAGGGTAAGTTAATGAAATAGTTCCAAAAAAAATCCTTCTTAGTGGCTAAAATAACATGGTACTTCTTCATAAAACTTTTAACCTTTTCCATAAAAGTCTTTTCTTATTGCTATTACTAATGCGGATGGATTGTAGAGAGTTAATACGATTAAATATGATTTAATGTAGTTTATCTTAATAAATATTTAGCTATGAAGTATATTTCACACATAATTTGGCAAGCATCAGTTCTGTCTCATATCAAAATTATAATTTATCCATTCTCTGCTCTTTAATGATGTGTCTAGTTGCAAATGTACTGTAACACCCAGAGAAAAGTGAGTGAGAAATTCTTTCAAGGATATAAAGTCCAAACAACCAAAGAGCAAGAGAGAGGGGGAAACTGAAAGTTATCTAAATTGTAAGGAGAGAAACTCTCAACATCAGAATTAAATGCGGAGTGTAACAGATCATTCTCGATGTGTTTGCAAACCTTTTTCAGGAATTCTTCAGGCAATTTCCTAGTCATATACACTACTTTCTATCGTTAAGAAAAGTGGATCAAAGAGAGTGTGGAAATCTGTGTGTATTTGCTTCCCAGGCAGCTTTTCTCTGTTTCCTTTCCTCAGCTCCTCTTCCCTTCCATGTCATCCACATGAGATAAAAGTGGCAGCAGACACTGCAGCAAGGGACTGTGAGAGCACAGTGCACAATATAGTGAAGGAATGCTGTCCACTTGTAGGAATCTGCATGGATTAACTGATGTGATTCCCTAGGTGTTTACCACCCACTGAGTCTATTGTTGGAGACACAAGGTTATTTATTGGAAGTACTTTCTACTGATTTCTTCTTTCATCACAGAAAATTGCCTGGGTGCTTTCAGAGGTCTCTGACAGAGGTTACTCTATTCCCTCTATGTATCTTGTTTGCATGTATTTTGTTACATAAAGGTCTCGTTCGTGCTTGAAAACAAGGTCTCTCTGCAAAAGTGTTTCTGATGATTAAGATGAAGAGCGAGAATGGGTGGAAAAACATAGAAGGTGTGTGTATGGCTTATAGTTTGAGTGTACTGACTTCCTTGGGTGAAGGTATGGCCCAATAAAATACAGACAGCTGAAGTCCCCAAAACTGAATTCTACATGTCCCTAGTCCTTTTCTCTGTGCAAATTGGCTTCTAAAGTATCTACTTTGGATCAGATGATGAATAGTGCCTAAACATGGTTATAGACATAGATATTTAATTTTATTCAGGTAAAAAAGGGTTCCAGAGATTTGAGGAAGCCTTGGAGTTCTTGCACAGGCTGTTTATTTCTCCTGGTATTGGTCCAGATGGCAGTTAACTCAATCAGGAGCATTATTTACTCCCCCAAACTACTTTTCAACTTTCCCCACTCAGGCCTGTAATAATTCAGTAGTAAATCATTTACAGCATGATCTGGAGCTCTTCTATGTCTGTGGAATTTGCCTCATTAACTTCAATGGTCTTTGCTGATAGTGCATGTAAAGAAGCTGTTAGATCAAGAGCATAGCAGTAGCAAAAGTTTAGCTAAACCCTTTCTTAACTGGGTGTGTTGGTGTAATTCTACTTAAATATTTTACCTGGGATATTTTGCCTGCAGTTTATCAAGGCTAAGAGCTAACTGAAAGCAGAAAAGCAAAACCACACTAGCTTGCTTAGCAGAAGTGTTTGGTTGTCTTCTGGACCCCTTTGAATAAGTTGAGGAGCATATGGAAAGTTCAGTTGTAAATAAAGAATACTGTCATTGCAGTATTAGAAGAACTGCTAGGTGAGAATTTGAAAGGGCTTTGGTCAAGTAATACTGATAATAATCCTACAAGTGTGGGGGAGATATGTATTCCAATATGGTTTAGGGAGCATCTGGAATAATGAATGTAAATGTGTCAGAACCCTGAGGGCACTGATAGGCCTTAATGATTCTGACCAGCCTCACCGGGGCCTCCAGCCACAACCATGAACTCAAGAATTCTATTTAAGTTTGACTCTAGTTAGGCATGGCTAGGGGCTATCAGTCTGGTCTTTATGTCTGGTCGTGGGTTTTGTTAATCATTACTTCCCCACACATGGGCTGATGTCAGGACCTTGCCTTGCCATCTTAAAACTGTGTCTGACCCTGGTTGCCCTCAGAAGCTCATTTCTTTGTCTATGCCTGACTCTGGAGGTGCCTGGTGCCCTTGGCTAAGAGCTGATAGCTCTGAGATTCCCCTTAGCTCTTGGCTTTTGTGGTGTCCTGACAAAGAGAAAAAAAAAAATTGGGGTTTTGAAGCTGAATTTCTAAAAATATGAATATGTCATT
Source organism: Atrichornis clamosus (assembly GCA_013400975.1). Lineage (NCBI taxonomy): Eukaryota > Metazoa > Chordata > Aves > Passeriformes > Menuridae > Atrichornis > Atrichornis clamosus. The sequence goes on along the minus strand of WBMZ01006814.1, from coordinate 157,738 downwards.
ATCTGAGAAGATTAAAAGAGGAAGGAAGGCATGAATCTAAACTATGAAGTGGTTTTCTTGTGTATTTTTAGAGAGATGAATATTTTACTGTTTGTGTAACATAAAGTAATGCTGGTTCAGGTGTAGTAGCATTCATTGGAATCCTGTAGCTTGTTCCAACAATTTTAGGCCTGCAACTAGAGTAGAGTTAGGCAACACTACCATGTGTCAAGACCATATATGTTTTGTTGGCTTTACTGGTTGACCAACAAGTAGATGTTCAACAGTCTTGTTCAAGTTTCTGCTCAAATCTAGAAGTTATCAATATGGCCAAAAGCCCTTGAGGTACTTTAGAGGCATATTACTCTCTCAATATAATCAGTTTAGTACTTGTGAAGAAAATTCTGATAGCATGTTTGGCCTTGCTAACTAAAAAGGTCAAACTGATGCTCTTATGAGAGCCATTCTTGAAGAGGTAGAAGGCACTAAATTTTATATTTTATTGGTGACCACATTCATTAAGAGCAGTAGGAAAACTCTTAAAACCACTCCTTCTAGGGACAGCTTATGCTTAGTATTTTTTAGCCAAGTTTAGCAATTTTTAATAATCAGATAATAATTTGCATGCCTGAGTTATAGCTTTTGAGCCTTGCTGAGATGTTACTTCTTGAAACTTTCTTATTATATCCTTAAGATGTGGAAATCAGAGACAAGACCAGCATGGAAAGTCAAGAACAAAAAAAAGACCATTCAACATAACAAGCAGTGAATTCTATTCAAGTAGTGTATGAAGTACAGATTCCTTCATACTCCTGAGAATACCCAGCAGCCTAGAAGTGTGAACAGACAATCCTGGTACTTAATGAGTTTGGATGGATGCAGAACAGGACACATTTCTACATTGCAATTTTAGGTTAGCCAGAATTAAGGAGAAGTCTTTGCTTAATTCCTGCTCTGCCTCTGGGAAGCTCCTATATAAGTATTTTTGAGGGGCTGAGACAAAAATATTAACACTAATGTGCATAAAATTATCCATATGAGTTTGTTTTTTGGTCAGGTACAGATAGGTTAGTTGAGTTTGAAAGCAAAAAAAAAAGTCAGTTTAGCAGACAGCTGAGAAATTGCAGGAGACTTATAACACAGCTAAAGAGCACAAATATGCATAATCTGGGAGCTGAGTCGAAGTCAGTAAAAATCAATCAAAATATGACTTTCAGTTTCTTAATTGTTGCTGTCTAGGTATTAAAATGTTAAATCCTTACATTTTAGAACTTTGATATCTCTCAAGATCATTGTGAGGTTCTGGTGCCAGGGGTGACTGCTATCTCCTGCTATTTTTAAATACTCTAAGTACAAGGGTTCAATATTTCATAGTATCTAGAGCTATAGGGTGTAGCATGAGCTAAGGGACAGTAAAATAGTATAGTTAGCCAGTTTCTTCCTGAAAGATACATGTTATATGGGTGAGGCTAAAAAGTTTATGTGCTAAAATGTTCAGGTCTCCTTGCTCCATTGTTGCATTCCTTGGTCAACTTTGATGGATCCTCTGAGCATATGTCGCTCCTGTGCACGTGGTGTTCTCCATCTCAGACTGCCCTAGCTGGTGCACAGGCCTTACACAGCCATGTGGTTTTTGGGCCCTGTGAACCCAGTAATTCAAAAGAGTATCAGGTGTGTCCCTTTGGTATCAGGCTCCCCACATGCAATGACATCACTATTGCTGGATGTAAAACAGGCTTTTCCTGTTCACCCATGCACAAGTTTGAGGCAAGGTTTATTAAGGCTGAGTACTAATCCTCTTGATATGTCTCTTGGGTTGTAGAACACAGTCTTCATTCTTGTCTGGGCATAAGGTCTCTGAATGGCTTTACATAAGTCCAAGATTGACATGGTATCACCAGGCAGATTCATGCCAGTTAGTACAGGTGATAACAGCAGTATAGACATTGTCAAGGAGTAGGCTAATAACTTGAAGGTAGAGCTAAAAATCTAATGGATTTTTCCAGTGCAGTCAGAGCTCTAAACCACATCTTCCATTATTAACTGTGTTGGTGCAACTCCACTTACACTTCGCTGCAAAAACTACTTTAAGTGCATTACAGACACATGTCGAGGTGTCCAGACCGAAAACTATTCCCATGCTTTGAACAAATGGGAAGAATATCCTTTTGTGACATAAATGGCTATTTGTAAACAAGGTTTGGGAAAGAGCACTTCCTTTCCTTCTGCCCATTAATTTTGTTTGTGTTCCTCAACTCAACTGTTTTCAGCAATTTAATTCTCCATGTTCATCTCCTCCTAGACATGGTCAGCAGGGCTACCAATCAATGTAGTAAAAATACATAGCACAAAATTTGGTTTAGAAGCCCCGGAGCCTGGAATATTACATTAGCAATGCATTCTCTAGAGCCAAAGCACACTCCTGTGAAAAGAACCTGCATGAGGCCTCGTAATTAAGTCTGGCAAAAGAGTGAATTCCTCTCAAAGAAACCAAAGTATAGTAAATATTAATATAAGGTCAGAAGAAAGGAATAAATTATAGACTAGGACCTCACCTCCACTGTTCTTTTTCTTTCCTGTATGTAGCTTTTTTCTGCCAAATCAATTGGACTGAGTATTCCACTCTTAACTTCTCTATCGACCTTTATACAGTGTGCCTAAAGTCCAGAAGTTTGGAGTAGCAATATAAGGAGGTGCTGCTAGGTTGGAATCTTTAATCTTTGAATGGGGCTCCTGGAGTAACTTTGCATTGTACTTTTTATTTGTTTGCTTTCTTTTCTAAATCAGTGATAGGTTCACTCTCAGGCCGGAAGGCCCTGGCTTTGCTTCTCTCCAAGTCTGCTGCATGAATATATAAGATTGGTCTGAAAAGTTTCCATAATTTTGGTAAGGAATGAGGAATATTAGTGTAAAAATGTTCTTTGGTCCTACAGCATTGAGACCGATAATCCTGAAAGATAATTTGATACACAACAGAACTAAAAAATATCTTTTTAGTCTTCAGATGAAACCAGGGATGTAAATTCAATGTGGGTGAAACATGAACACTTTGATTTGTAGAATGCCTTGGAATGTAAGATACTGTGTGCCAGAACAATTTAAAAGGATATTTTTCTTCCCTGTTTGGTTATAGAAGAACATGTAGCTTAGAGGTAAGGTAGGAGCCAGGGCAGCAAACATTTTTCTTTCCTACTCTGTGCAGCAAGAAACAAATTGAAGTCAGGAGAATTGAAAATGTTCTAATAGAAAATTGAATAGAAAATTGAATATGTGTTTAGAAAAGCAGGACCACAAGTTCCATTAGTAACATCTAAAGCAACATTTGCATTTAATCATCACAATTATATTCATTTGACTATCTTTTGCAGTTGTAAGAATGGCTCCAAAAACCTCACAGGAAAAAATATTAAATGATACAATGCATTTAAATTTTAAAAATCCAGCTTCAATTACGGTCCCTAGACTGTCTGCTTTTAAGACAAAGAGATGGTTGGCAGCATCAATTTTTTGTATATCAGTGTAAAGAGGCTGGTCTTCACTAGAAGGTTTTTTCGTCTCCTATCGTGAGGCCCAAGTGCAGCACTGGAATCGCTATTGCATCTTGTGTCAGAGGCCTCTATTTAAACTCGTTGTACTAGTGAAGATGAGACACACTGTTTAACTCCATAGTTAAGGCTGGTGATGTTTGCTTAGAATATAAATAATGGAAATTTATTTCACACCTTTTCCATTCCAAATAAGGTCTTTGGCTTTCAAGGTCTATCTACATAAGGTAGATCAGAGGGTGTTTTCATTGTGAGAATAGTAAAGATTTTTAACAGAATATATCTGAGCTACTGTCCATCTATAGTACTTGACATGTAGCAGCTAGAACAGAAAAGATCAAAACAAAACAAAAAAAATCCCCAGATGAAAGCCTCTAAAAATTATATCCAGATGAAGTGTCTGCTGGAGTCACAATGACAACCTTTAGAGAGGACAAGACAACATCCAAACCTAATGAATTTCCTTGCTTGCATCTCAGAAGGGCTCCTTCATGATTTTTATTCAATGGAGAACATAATTCTCCTTGTTTATGTTCTCAAAGGTCATCTGCCCTTGATAGAGTTATTTCAGCTTTATACCTGTACAAGAACAATGTCAAGCCCAGTGAACCAATGTTTGCTCAATTAGAGCCAAGGAAATCTCTGTGCAGTCACAAATCAAATACCCAAGTCCTTCCCTGCTCTGCTAATGGTTATATAGTGCTGCTCACATACAAATAAATCCTGGAGATTCCAGGCAGGAGTTACTCATTCACGGCAGTATGTACATACATATATATGCAAATCTGTCTCTGAATAGATGTATATTGATGTATTTATATGCATGTACGTATGTGTATGTGCATGTCTGTATATGACACTTCCTTTTAAAAGACACTTTTTTCAAGTATTCCCAAACACAAGAACCATTTCAAAGAAAACCCTTATGTAGGGCAGACCTGGACACCACTGCTGTGTTTTCCTTCTTGGTGTCTGATTGCATATGAAAGGTCACAAACCAATACCTCCAAATTCACATGCAGGTAGCTCTGCAAGGTTGGTTACCTGGTCTGCAGGTGTAGTCATGAGGCTAGGCGAACTGGTCAGGCAATTCAGTTGTTCACTAAATTGGCTGCTGTGCCATCCATCCCAGCAATCACATGTACCATGTGCTGATGATAAATACCAAGTTGGACCACAAATCTGTGCACGTGGACAGATAGCTCTGAAGATACTGCTATTTTCACTTTTATTTCTCTAAAAGACTAGCATTGTAAAAAATGAGCAACTCATTGAGGTTTTGTTTGTTCATTCAAACAAAAAAAAAAAGCCATTTTGTTTGACTTGCAATTTAGAAAGCCTTAAAAACTATTTATCTGATAACACATCAGGAGCTAGTTCCTGGGAGAAGTGTATCCAAGTGAGTAGTGAGTCACAACCCAATGGAGTTGTTAAACTCTGTTTTTAGTATATAGAAGACTGAAAAAATCCAGCAATTATTGTGAGTGGCTGCACTAGCCTAGTCTTTAGCTTCAGGGCTTCTTAAATATTTGCTGGCTAGCAGCTGCTTATTACAGCCTTTTTTTTCTTTCCCAAAATCTTAATAACAATACATACAACCCTCCCAAAACACATCTCAAAATGTCAGGTCCCAGAAGAGGATCTAGTAAAACTACAGAATGTCCTTTTACAGTCAGAATGATAGCCATTAGTTCAGCTCTGAATATCAGGAGACGTTTAGCCAAGCGCACTTGCTGGCTGTGAATCTGGTTTGACATAGACCCATTTTTCTACAGATTGACAGTTAAAAACTAGGTTCTCTACAGTCTGTAAACTGTGATTTCATATCCAGCAGTGATTTGAAAAACTACTGCTAATGCAGATTTATAATAATGAGCTCTTTGAGTGAATACTCCCATTAGCTGCCCTGTTTTCAACACCTCTCTTATAAAAATAAAAGTTGCCTTTAAAAAAAAAATTTATTAACACTATTATTTTTTCTTTTGCCTTTTTGTCATTACTGTTTTCAACAGAAAACCTCATAATCATCCTGGCTACTCAGTCCCTTCTACTTCTAATGATTTCTTTATCTATCATTATAGTGTGATCACACTAATGATAGTTTCTCATACCTCTGTGGTGTAATTAATGTAATATTGCAGGCTGAAAAATACCATTTTCAAAAAGCCTCTTAACTTTTATATGTTCATTTTCAACTATTGAATAATGTGCTTATACTCTGTTTCAGAGGAGCTGCCATAAGAGAGCACAGTAGTGGTCCATCTATTGTGATATCCCATCCCAGACCACAGCCAATCACATATATTCCAAAAGAAAATATAATTTCCCCATTGGCTGTAACAGTAAAAATAACTAAATAGCACTGCCTTACCCATGGGGGAAGTTTGTTGCAATTGCATTTAACTGTTGTAGCATATCATCCACATCATTCACTCCCAGTACAAAGTCCTGCTAAATTCACTGATGTCTGGGGCATTTTAGCAATCCAGGGAGGTGAAGGCGGAAGATTAATACATCTCATTAAAACAATTGTATGCCTCTGCAGTCAGTCTGAACATAACATCCAGAGAACTGTCTGAACTTGCACTCCTGTCTTTGCTTTGAATTATTCTGATTTTACATGGTGTCATCCCTACTCTCTGACCTGCCCAAGTACTCCACTTCCTAAGAGAAATCTGGACTGTCTGGAATGTCCCATGACATTCTGCACATCTCTCCCTACATTTCCCTGTTATGCTGTGATCTCTGCACTGTGTTTGGTTTTCTGGCCTGGTCTTTCTCTGTGAGTGATGTAGGATGCAAAATGACAAGATTTACCTTGCTTTGACTTCCCAACTATTTGTGGTTGGTTTTAAATGTCAATCAGTTAATTGGAATGGGAATGGAGAAGAAGAGCAGACCCAGTCAGTGAAGTGTGGCTGTGTCTCCAACCTTGCATCTCCATTCAGTATAGAAGCCTTATCTACTGGTGTTAAGATATTCTCATTTTTGAAGATGCTTCACAGTATACAGTTCTGTATGGCATAAACTTTACCTTGTTTTTAAAAATGTTTTGCTGATAGTTCACTGAGTAATGTTCATCTAGAATATATACACCTTGCTAGCATTCCTTCCAGGCTGTCAAGAATAAACTATGGGCCACCTGCATTGGCTGGCCAGCTCAGAGAATAAAGGACTAGACGTATTTCAGACTCTCAAGTCTTAATATTGTTACTTTCTAAAGTGAGGGCAGACTTTCACTACCCCTTCCCACTGCAAATTTTCCAAATGCCTACAAATCTTTTCTTCAAATTTCCATCTGAATTACCAGAACTCCTAATTTCTTTGCTGATAATAATGTGGCTCTAATTTTGTGGCAGCTGGTGGGAGATTTAAGCCATTACAGTATCATCTTAAACCTAAAGTGTGTCTGTGGAGTGACATTTGCCAAATAAGTGCCATATAACCAGCACACAAAGAGTTTTATTAAAACTGTTCCTAGACTCACACCATCTGTTTGGAAGGAAGACAAAATTCGTTGAGCAAAGTGACCCAATAAAACAAACTGATGTGCAGAATGTTACAGTAAAAACAAAGCAAAGCAAAGGCAGAATGAAAAAGTCTATGTTGTATTCTTTTCCTCTGTTTTGGTGGGAACACCACCTTTTATTATTTTGGGATGCTGGGATATGGATTCAGAAGTGGAGGCAAGGTATTCAGATCAAAATGCTCCACCCAGAGGACTTTTGCTTTTGTCATTAATTTGGGCCTGATTAGGTATAGCTCTGCTCCAAGCAAAAGATGGGTGGGTAAATTCTCAGGAGATAGGCAGTCTAATCCCACTTTTGCTACTGTCTTATTCAGTAAATTTAGACAAATTGCTTTTTCCATCATACCTGTCATTTTGTGTTTAGTCCAGGTTGTAAAACAAACATATGATGAAAGAGTTCCCAGTCAGCATTTAAATCTTTGTAATTAAGATATTGTAATATTTTAGCATATATTCTTCATTCCCTAGTCAAATTTTCAGAAGTCTTTCCTACTAGCAGCTGCCTCCTGGTCTACTGCAAATCACTCACCCAGGCAGTCTGTTCTTGCTGGTTTCCTAAGTACACTTAATAGTTGGGGCTCATCCCTAGAATTAGCTTCAATAACTTTCCATTAGAAATTTCTGTGAGTGGAGAGAAATCCTTAACAAGTAAAAGACTATTGAGCTTTATCTTTCCTCTATCAGGCTGCTCTGCAGTGATATTTTTCTTACAAATTGCAGCTTTCCTCTGAGACTGGAGCTAGCTTCAGTCTCCATCTAACAACCTGACTTGTATTAAATTCCAGTAATTCAGAGAAAGTTGTGTAGAGACTTGCTTCATAACATTGTTTCTAGGTTAAAAGTAACAAGATGGAAAATAACCCAACAGGATTGCGCTGATTGAGTCTTAAAGCCCAAACATCTGTCAGAGTCTTTCACTTAAAAGTTGAGGAAATTATTGTTTCGGTTTCTCATTTAAACTCCATATGTATGATGACTAACAAAACTCATCAAAATAAGATTTCAGTTGTAGTGATCAGAAAACTGCGCAGTTGCTAACTTCACATGAAAATGCTTTAGATATGTCTAAAAACCCAGAGTTTGTACTCAACATCAGAGAGCCCTACAGTATTTAGAAAATTTAGCTCACCATCTGCACATGGGACAGGGGAGTATAATCTTCCCTTTATAGATAGAGAAGGCTTAGGAAAGGTAACAAATTGGGCTGAAGTCACACAAGAGGAATCTTGACAGAGTGCTTATTTGAAAAGCTCAGATTGTCTACAGGTAGAATTGGCCCTGGGAATGTTATCAATTCTTCTTTCATCACACTTAATTTCCATAGAAACAAAGGTAGAATTAGTTCTGAAAATCTGCTATCAGCAAGAGAGATCAGGCATTTGGATTTATTTGATTTCCAGTTGGGGAAATCCCCTTTTGCTTAGTACTTAAGACCTTCTTCAGTGAGGATTCTAGTCTTGGAAACCAAGTGTGAGATAAGGACTATCTTTTAAGTGAAGCCCTATATGATCCCCTCTTCCTTCCCTGTTCCCCAAATCCTTGCCGGAGGACAGAGCCAGAGGCAGAGACACCTTCCTCCTGTAACTGGAGCTAACTTGGTGTGGATCATCTTCATTTCCAAGAAATGATGGCTTGACAGATGGAAGGACTTTGTGACTTCTACCAACAAGGACAAAAGCAACAGCAGCAATTATCAGGAAGGAGAGAAGGAAATACTTCCAGAGTGCTATTGCTTCTGCTACTGTAAATGTGGAGCATGATGTATGTGGTAATTTGTGCTTTGTTTTCCCAGCTATTTCATTATACATTTACTGTTTTCAGACATACACAGTAGCCAAGTACTCTGGAATGTTTTAAAACGAGAAGTGATGCACTCTCCTTTCCCAGCTCACTCAGCTGAAAAGACCAAATTCCTTGACTGTGTAAGGGCAAAATGATAGATATGATGGATTGCACACAATTCAAGATGTGAACAGTGAAGCAAAACACCTGCTCAGAAATATATCTCTGGATGAACTTCTGCAGAAATTAGCTCTGTTTCAGGAGTGGAGAGGTATTCACATGCATTTACTGCAGTTGAAGATGGCAAAGAAACATTTGCTATTTCTTTAACATGTGAATTGCTGAAATGGATTTTCTAAATGAAAGATTTCCACCACTAAATCCTTTTAAGTGTGTCCTAGTTCCCACCAGACAGCTTGGAAATTGCTCTGAGGCAACAGACACTTATTTCAATGTGTAATATTCAGTGAACCTTTCAAAATATCCTTAATAATAAAACCCCTGTGTGTGGATATCAGACTAATATAGGTGATTTATTGATTACATTTTCTCTGAAATATGAATTGGGCTGGTTAACTCAGTGCCCCTACAGAACCTGAGAAATGCAAAGTACAGAGGGGTGATTAGAGAATATGAACAGAAAACACCTGCTTCAGCAAATTAACAGGTGTTTGGATCCTCTTCTGTAAGTAAGTAGCAGAAGTAATGATTTAAATCCAACTTGCACTTCTGCTGCACAAGAGGCGAATAACCACAATTTTGGTGGTGAAAAAGAAGTTAACCTAATCAAGAGCGGTAATTTGTCTGTGCAATAGATCTGCTTACACACCTGTGATCATTTCTTACCTCTCCTGTTTTTAGTGGGATTACTGGAGGTGAATGAGCCAGCCTGCTGTCTTTGTGTCTTTCTTATCCCAAAACAGGGAATAAAATCAAGATGGTTTATAGGCTCTGAAGTTGATCTTGGAAAAGAGGTGAGGCATAAGTTAAATTCAATTTATTCAGCAATGAAAGGGAGTTACATTTGTCTGAGGAGTGTTAAACCGTTTTTCTGGAAAATTCTGAACATTAAAATACTAAACCTACTGTGGACAGACTATTGAGTTTAGAGAATAGAATGCACTTAGTGCCTATTACTTTAAGGTTGAATCATAAGTGGACTTTTATTTTCCTGTTGATTAGAGACATGGCAGAGTTCTTCTTTTGGAAAAGGTGTCACCTTAAAATGAAAGCAGTGGATCTGTGAAGAAGTTTTTAGTAACTGAAGGAAGTGGGGAAAAGTTTGAATTCAGTGAGTGAGAGATACAACATTAATTAGGTTTTAAAATAAATTTCCTGTAGTGTATCTGGTCATCTATGATTGTAACCAAACAAAACAGAAGACTGTAATGTGCAGTACTCCTGTATGTGTTTGCAAGAAATAAACAAAATATTTCCAAAACAATCCTCTAGGAAGATGACAGAAGTCAGTGTTTGCGTATTACTATTTTGTAAGATGGTTTATTGAAGGTGATATAGGTTCTGTGCAGGACTTGATTTAGGACAGTTTGAACATGCTGGAATGTTCAGAAGACTGGATAATTAGCTACCTTGGACATGTTCCTAAGTTGTGCAGACCTAAATACTAAACTTGACCTTCACCCTTCTCTTTTTGGGCACCTGATGAGCCTTTCTGGGTTGCTGTCCCCTCATCTACACAATTTAGCGCATTTCAAAAGTTTGTTTGTGGGTTTAGGCAGGCAACATGTGCTTGTGCAGTCCTCTATCTCAGTGTGCAATTTAATGTTTTGAGCCTAAGATGGACAAACACACAGGTACATTCCCAACTTATCACCATTACCTTGATACAAAAATGAACATTACACAGCTTTCAAAGACATGGCAAAACTACATTTACTCTAACACCCTCTGCAATGCAAAACAGATTAAATATAACTTCACCTTCTCCATATTTCTTCTATATGATTTTTTTTTTTGCAAATACTATTGTAGTCATGCAAGTTACTATTCTGTGTGCACCCACCATTTTACTTGATGGTGTAGTGACAACTGAGAGCAAACTGTATTGACAGACCTTTCTTCAATGTAATGACTCCAAAAAAGTCATCCTGAATCAATTAATAGCATAACTTTAATTTTGAGGCAGTTCACCATTTAGAAAAGCAATCAATCTTGTAACATAGAGCCAAATGTTGTACAGCCTACCAGATGAGTTGTAGATTGGCATAAGGGAGTCACTTATTTATATCACATTAACATCAAGAGAATGGATTTCGATGGGAACAGTGGCCTCAATAAAAGGACCAAGTTTAAGCCTTGAACACTTACACCAAGACAGTTCCTATAACCAGCAGTGTCCAAGAAGGAAAGTTATATCCATGTGCCTTTATTTAACCAGGTATCCATTCACAACCATGTCTGCAGGGGGTGGAGGTTACAGTAAAAACAGTAAGAATTCCCACCATCATTTCTCACTGCCCTGTGTGGCAAGTGCAAGTTGGAGCCTCTCTCAATATCCAAGTCATAAAGGACCACATTACCACAAAGTATCCTCTATAAAAATATTGAGTAGGAGAGAGCAAAAGGGTTTTTTTTCCCCCTCTTTAAAGAGACCTTTTTCACACTCCCTTAAGACAGTCATAAGATATAATGTGACAAAGATGACCATGCTGACATATAGCAATCAAGTTTAAAATCTCTGTTGAGAGAAGGCAAAGTGCCAGCAAAACCTCAGCTGCAGATATGAGGAGACTAGACTTCAGATTCCTCAGGGAATTAGTAACAAAGTCCCCAGAGAAAACATCACTTGGTCTGTTCAGCGTGGAGAACAGGAGACTGAGGGGAGACCTCGGGGCTGTTGCAACTTCCTCATAAGAGGAAGGGGAGGGGCAGGCACTGATCTCTTCTTTGTGGCCACCAGTGACAGGACCCGAGGGAATGGCCTGAAGTTGTGTAAGGGGAGGTTTAGGTTGGATATTAGGAGAAGGTTCTTCGCCCAGAGGGAGGTTGGGCATTGGAACAGGCTCCCCAGGGAAGTGGTCACAGCAGCAGCCGGACAGAGTTGAAGAAGCATTTGGACAACACTCTCAGGTACATGGTGTGACTCTTGGGGATGTCCCGTACAGCGCCAGGAGCTGGACTTGATGATCCTGATGGCTGCCTTCCAACACTTCATATTCTCTGATTCTGTGATTCTGTGATATTGTGCAATGCTGTCTGGTTGATAAGGAGCTGTACGTCTTCTCCAGGTAAAGGATGTTCATCTCTAAGGTTGTGGCAGAGGATGTTTTCCATAATCTTATTTTTTCCAATGCATTTCAACATTTTTTGCTTCAAAAATTATGTTTGTCAGGTGAACTTAATGTTAGTGGCTTCTTAAAATAGCTTTCAGACCTTGGTGTTTGGGAAGTAGTAATAATGTGGCAGGCTAGATCAAACCAGAAAAATGTTTTGGATTATTTTTTTAGGTTTGAATGATGCTTTTCCACAGATCTCCTTGTTATTCATATTTAACTCGACCCTCAGGTCAAGACTTCTATAATTTAATTTCATTTTGGAAATTTCAGCTTTAATACGTACCTAGAGAGCCTTCATAAGAGGTGCATTATGTAACTGCTCTTGGTTATAAACGCTCATTTCCATCACTGAAGTCTTGAAAGCTTATAAGGTGGTTGCATGGCACAGATGTTTTTTTCCAGCACAGGGTAATAATATGTCTTTCTGAAAACAGAATCTTTTGAGTACCAGCTATTACATCTTGCTAGATACTGCTGTTATTAAAATGCATAATATGAGTTTGAGGTAGCAATAATACATTAGAAGAAAATAATTAATGATTATTAGTCATGGTTACAAGCGACCTAACAAATAGTTGTCCTCCATAATTGCTTGCTTCAGAAAATGTTTGTTGACCATTCCTTATTTTTCATTTTGATGGGTGTAGCCTCACTCCTCACCCCTCAGTATAATGTATGACTCAGCTCAATCTTTGGAAAATTATCTGAGGATCACAACATTACACTTCGTTGAGCATTTTCTCCTTTGTGTAAGGGATTATGAGTATTTTACCAAAAGAAGTACTGCAAAGCTTCCTTACAGTTCAACGTGGTATTACTATGTTTTATAATCAATACTGTAGAACAGCGTGTATACACACACATATATTAAACTCTGAAGAATATTTAAATTCATGCTGGAGTTACTGTGAAGTAAATAATATTTGTCATATTCTTTTATAATCCTGTCCTGTAAGAGATTGCATGAGAGTAGCTTTCTTTGCCCCATTTACTAGACGAGTGTAATAGCTGTAGTCCAGTCATTTTTGGTGCTAGACTTAAATGAGATTCTTAGAATTATTCACATGTATTAACACATCTGCTGTATCTGAAGAGAGAGATTTATTCTCTAATTAAAGTCAAAATTAGGTTTTTTTTCATTGACTTCTGCAGTGGCAGGATAAAATCCCGTGATTATGTATATGTGGTAAAGTAGAAGACATTCTTACTCATAAATGTTTCCAGATCCCTGCACGATCAATAGGGTGATACAGTAATCAGGTAACAACCTTTCTAAGGCAGTAATTTTCCCCGGACTTTTTTTTTCCCCCTTTCATCCACCATGAACACCAAGCTGTGACACCTCATCTTTACAAGAACAAGGATATTATTAAACCTAGCTAAAATTTGGCAAATTATGCAGAAATAAAGCTTTCTCTGCATTTTATTGCAGGTTTCAGGCTAGTTTAGTTTTCCTAGGGTTTTTAAACAATTTTTCATTTCACAAAATAGCCAATCAACTTTTATTATCAAGCAGTATATTTTTATGTTTTCCTCAAAGATGCCTCAAAAAGCCCCAGTGAAACCCCCCCAAAAGCTTTTTTTTTTAATTTGTTTTGTCTTATACATACTTTAATTATATGGCTAAATGGGAAGGCAGAGCTGAGTAGGGAACATCTTTTCTGTAATATTCCCAACCTAGAAATGAAACAAAGCCTTCACAAAAAGACCCTTTTCAAAAATTGATTTTTCACCCTCACTACCCCTTTTCCTATTGTAATCCTAAATTAGCTCCTAATCAAACAAATTCAGATTATTTTTCTTCCAACTCTGCCCTGCAGGAATAAGAAATACATTTCAGTAGTGAGAATATGTTAATTAACTTTTGTCATATCTACTGAAATCTACTTGACCAAAGTTCAAAGCCATGAAGAAATGTTTGTAGTATTGGAAGAAGATAATATGTAACAAGGAATTCATATAATAGAGCCTAACTCAGCAAGCAGAATCATCATACACGGCATTAGAACCAGAAAAACCATACTTAAAATAAAATCATGTTTCTTTATTAATAATATCTGTCAGAATTTAATATATTGTTAAATGTCTCCACTGCCTTTTTTTTCCTTCTAGTGATGACCAAAAAATGAAAAAATGTTTAAAAATATTTGCAATATTGCTAGGAGGCAGAGCAATGCACGTCACTCTTTCATGTACAGTTAACAAGAAACCAGGAGTATTTCCAAGTTGTCAAACTAAGCTGGGTGAGGGCATGGACAAGATGCAACTCCAGTTCCTAAAATAAAGAAAAAAACCCTGGCCTAGTGAGATTCAAGCAGTATGAATAAGAGGCTGCAGAAAATGTTAGGTGTGTTTTCCCTTCGCTTGACCTTTCCCCCTCTCCAATAATTTTCTGAAACTTACCCTTTGTCTGCTCTTTTGTCTTTATGAAAGAGAAACGGAAAATCAAATTGATGGCATCCCGTCTTGTTTTAGTCAAGTGCTTTGTAGTTAGCCATACAGAAAGGAGTACCTGTATCCAGCTAAAGAAGAGTTAAATGTCCCTGTCCTGTGGCAGCAAGTAGCTTCATTAGTGAGTGCAGACGTGCCTGTGCAGTTGGATTTCTTGTGCATCGTGAGATGGTTAATCCTGGGCAAAGAGCTGAGTCCTATTTGGTCAGCACCAGTTCACTTCTTCACCCCACTAAAGTCCTACCAGCATTTTAACAAACAACTCACACAGCTTTTACTGGTGCTATCTACTTTAACAGAATCTAAAGGAACAAACTGCTTTGTCCCAACACATAAGCACTCACATGAGAATACTGGGAATGCTGAATGGTTAGGTTTTGCATTAAACATAATAATGCAGGTCCAGGGATCCAAGGACTCTCTTTAGCTGGAAAGATTTTTGGGTCAGATTATTTAAAAAAAAACATTAAAGAGAAAGGCTAAGCATAGACATAGCCCACTGTAAAGCCATAGAAAAGCTGTCAGAGTGAGTAACCGTAGTTCACTGAGAAAGAGAGTTCAGTTGGAGGACAAGAGCTCTGAGGTTCAGGAGTGGCACAGGTTAGTCCATGAAATCCTATGGAGTCTTGGGAAAACACATCTGAAACCCCCAAATATTTCCTATCCTGATCTTGCATAACTGAGTAGTTGACTGCTTCTGGCTAAAAAAATCCCAACTCCTTCCTCATCGCCTTTCAAAGAGTGTGGTCCCTATCCTCATGCTTTTGTTTGCTCCTTTCATCTACCCTTTCAATTTTTCATGACACCTCTTCACTGAATGACCAAATCATTCAAGAAACATTGCCAACTGCAAGGGTTTGTAATCAATTAACCTCCTAAAGGTCAGGTAATTCAGATGAAATATGTGAATGTGTTACAAGGCTCTTTAAACAAAGTCATGACTTTTTCATTCTGAAACATGAGTTAATTTTCTATTAATTTGCTTTTATTGCACTTTTTTTTAAAGAGTCAACATGAGAATTTTAAAATTATGAACAGAGGCAAAAATAAATAAACTGAATGATAGTATTGTCCATTGGTTTAATGTTGTGCATCAGAAGGAAAAGGGAGTTTGATTTCAGAGCAAATTTAAAAGGAACAGAAAAAGGAAGGAACAATCTCACAAATTATGGTATGTGATTTTTCCTCAGCAGTTTTATTTTTTAATTAGGACAGGTTTTAATTACTTTTTTTGCAATCTTACAGTGTACACCAGCACAGCAATTCCTTTTAACATTTTGTTTCCTAGAGACAGCAGGTTAAGGTCTGAACCAAAGCAAAGGATGTCTTCCTCTGTACACTATTCTTTCACCCTCAAACAAAGTATTACTGGCTCAGTTCAATCCAATGCCAAATCTCAGCATGGGGCTTCTAGTAGTTTGTTTTTCTGTGACTAAGCTTGCCATCCATGCTAAATAAAACCTCGCACCTTCTAGGATTTCTACTATCCATAAAGATCCAGTAAGAGAAAATGTGGCAATGTTTCATCCAAATGTCTCAGTACCATATCTAGAAATCTTTAATTTCCTCTTCTGAGAAGAGGAGTGAGTTGCAGGACTTTGCTTTTTCTTTACAACTAAATTTGCTGGAATTCCATAGATAAATGAAGCCTAAACCACATAATTTGTGGAGCTTGAAATTTTAGCTTTAGAATTTTCTGTTACTTGTGTCCTTTAGCATCCCTACACTTTCAAAAAGCTCCCCTGCTCTTCCTGACTTGCAAGAACAGAAGTTCTTAAAAGAAAAAACACTCCAAAAAACAAGGCCTAACTAAATAAAAATATCTCACTTCCCTTTCTTCTTCCCCTGATGCTAACATGAATGTCTTCTCTTCTTAGGTGAAGCTTATATAAGTGTCATTATAGCCACAAAAGGAGTTAGAAGAAAATTAAAGCAGTTGAATATGCAGCATCTTTTCTGAATTCTGAACAGTGGGGTAGTTGAAGCCTATCTCTGGCAAAAATTAAATCTTTCAGTGGAATGTAGAGGCAGGAGTCCCTGGTCTGGGGTTGTAACAAGGTAGATGTTTGCTGTAAAAGAGAAGGGAAGCCACATCATGCTGGGAATAAAGGCAGAAATTTGCACAGATTTCTCCTTCTGTAGGCTGGCAATCTAAGCTAACAGTGGTTGCTGTAGGAAACTGTTTTATACTAATAGGAGTATCTGTTTAGCAGGGAAGAAATTCACTGAAATTTGGTTAACATGGTAGAGAAGAACTGAGATACAACAGCAGGAAAACTGCCTTGAGATTAATGTTGGTACGCGCAGGTGAATAATCAAGACAGTAGGAGGAAAGAGCTGATAAAAAAAGCAAGCCATATGGGTTGACACTTTGTCATACATTTATAGGCATGTCAATCCCATTAGTCACATGTTCTTTTGAACATGCCAGATGAAAAATGTAATTGAACATTTCACTTTCAGTTATTTTTGACTAGGTCCAAAGTCTTTCTCAGTTATCCCATGGAATTACTGCAGATTTACTCCCAGAGAGATGGAAGCAAAATTTGCTTCATTTGTTCATGAAGAGATATACAAGCACCTGTCACCTCTTGCCTTCTCTTGCAACCTCAGCAACAGAGAAAAGTGCTGGCACCGGATAATGGAGAAAGCTTCAGATTAAACCTCTTTCATTGCTAGCTACTGGGAAAGCATTCTTCAATTATTCACTAAGTCTAAAGGGATAGAACAATTGTGGAAGGCTATTTTTATCCTATAGAAGAAAAGCAGGTTTCTTGAGGAAAACAAAAAACAAATAAAAGCTGAGCACTGATCCCATTTCCCCAACTGTGCCCTGTAAAAGGCACTGTAAAATTGGGCAGAGGAGTGAACACTGTAACCCCAGGCCTGGGCTCCCTCTTAGGCACAGATTTTTCTGACAGTGATCGACAGGAAGGGAGATTTTCAAATCTGGGAACAGCCGTCACTGCTTCTACTGGGACTCTGGAAGGGTGAAGATCACAAAACCATGGAAGGGTTGAGATGGGAAGGGACTTCTGTTGGTCATTGGGAACAACCCCCCACTGCTGTGGTACATAGAGCTGGTGGCCCAGGACCATGTCCAGCCATGTTTTGATATCACCAAGGACAGAGACTCCTCTGTGAAACCTGTGCCGGTGTCCAGTCACTTCTACAGTAAAAAAGTGTTTCCTTGTATGACACGATTCAGGGATTGCACTGGTTGAAGAATTTTTGCACCTTGTCTAGGCAAGTGAAGACTTCTGAGCAGGAGTTCCAAGAGTTTGAGTACACTTCATTGCTTTGGAACAATTTATGGGACCCTGAGCAAGCCACTTGCACTCTCCACCTTGTCTCTAGTTGGGGATATTAATTCTTTTCACTTACCCTTTGTTCATTTTTACTGAGTTACTGGGCTCAGGGTAACAGGTGCCAGGGTATGGATGCATAAGCACAGTGGATCTCTCTGATTGCAGGTACTGAAGCCAGAACAAGAATTAATAGGCCTTCCCTTTTCATGCAGCATGTAGATGTTTCCTGAGCACTCTCTAATCATCAGGACTCACACAAGCTCAGTATTCTCTGTGTTCCACTAGAAATATTTCAAATAAGAATCTGGAGAGTACTGAGTGTTGAGGTAATGTGACAGATAGAAATTAAGAGAAAAAAACCTTTCCAAATCAGAACTTGGGTGGTGAAAACACAGCGCAGAAATGCTGGAGGTTTTGCTAGCTAATGCGTAAGATTTATTAGGAGTTGGAAGAAATACGGTATTAGCTCTGAAGCTGTGTGAAAATAGGGGAATATGGACCTAATCCTGCCAAGAGCAAAGCTAATTTGCTCTGGTGAGGATGGTCCAAAAGAAAGTAGCCAGTACAGAGGAAAAGGTAGGGAAGAGTCAAAGAAAATAAGAAATTGTGACTGCCTGGTTTAGGAGACCCTTTTAGAGCTCTTTTGCTTCTTCAGTCCGGACATTTATGAGTGTAATTTTGACAGGTGCACTCTAGAACCTTTAATTTCCTCTTCCTCATTTATATAACTATCCTCTGCCTAGCTCCTCTCCTCACCTAGTGGTCATAATACCCAGCTATATCTGTGTATTGATTACACTGAGATGTAAATTATTTTTTCAAGGCGGTGTGAGTGGATTAAAAACAACCTGGGTCATTTGTTTTAAAATTTCATTTTAATTAAGTTATTCTTATCTTGAATTCCCATACCATCCAATTACCTGTGCAAATTTTAATGTGGTCTCTAAATGTAAGCTTTCTCCTCCTCACTATTATTAAAAACAGTTATTAGTTTCATAAAACTTAGCACATAATTAGCAAAAAAGTATCACAGCCCTGCTGGCTCATCAGCTTCTACATTGGGTTTATTATGGAATTAAAAACTAAAGTTCTAAGCATTTGCCAAATACCTATAAACAGTGCTTGTCAGAGATACCCATTTTTGGGAGAAAACATACTGCTACTCTTGAAAACACTTGTAATGAATGTTTTCCTCATTAGCAGCAGGATTTGGTAAAACTTGCTACTTTTGATCTTGAGCAGTTCACAGGAGGCTCTTC
Source organism: Atrichornis clamosus (assembly GCA_013400975.1). Taxonomy (NCBI): domain Eukaryota; kingdom Metazoa; phylum Chordata; class Aves; order Passeriformes; family Menuridae; genus Atrichornis; species Atrichornis clamosus. The sequence continues at coordinate 138,589 of WBMZ01006814.1, read as the reverse complement.
TTAGCCTTGTTTCCCAGGGAAATGAAGCTGACACGTTCACTGTCTGTTTAATCATCTGGAGGGAAAAGAGCATCTATTTGTATCCTGTATGAGTAGGAAACTGCTCTGTCATCTCAAGTGGTGTTACACACCCTGGCATTCACATGCAGTGTGGATTGTCTGTGCCTGAGCTGCAGAAAAAGCTTTGGGTGGAGCCTGGACTTTCAAAGGCTGAGTCCCTGCTACAGGGAAGGTGGGCCGTTTGTGGACTTGGCGGTCTGTCTGGCACTTATCTAACTTGTTTTGGGTATTTTGGGGTGCTCAAGGTCTTCCTTCCAGAAGTGGACAGCTGTGCATAATCCATCTTGTCACAGCTTTGGAAAAGGTCAGAACGTGTTTGGGAGACCAAGACTGCAGGAGACCAAGACTGAAGGATGCTCTGCAGACCAAGGCAGTCCTGCCATACTGCTAGAGGTTTTTATGCCAAATATAGTGAATGAGGCACAAATCCTAGGTCAAATCAATCTTTGGTGACTCCAGTGTTCAAATCCCACTTGTTTCCTTCCAACATTGCTTTAGCAAAATGAACAAGTGGTCACAATTGCCACTGTATTCATGATTCCACGTGAGCCTGCAGGTATACCTGAACCCTTTTTGTAAATCAGACAGAATTTACATGTCTTCTTCTGCTAAGGGGCAAAACATCCAGAATTAATGGAGACAAACAACACACAGACAATAACCAGAGGATAACAAATGTCCATATTTCATGGCCATGCTTCCACTCAAGGAGTGTTTGTATACCCATGGTCTTACACTGATGAGTTTGACAGTCAAGTACCATGAAAGAGCTAAGATTAGAGCTTCTTGTGAGTCTGAACAAGAAAATTAAAGATTCTTTTGTAACACCCTCCAAAAACTTGTTGGAGAGTTATGGTTCCAGGACTCACTGAACCTCCATTCTATTTCATGACCATTTCAGACCCCTGAGTTCACTGTCTTTGTTATTAGGCCTTGTACCTTATCTGTACTTTAGGACTGAGTATCACTTGAGGTTATTGTGTATCTGCATACTTAACAGCTTTCCCTTTGAGAATTTAGAATCAGTTGCACCAAGGGAATGAATAGACTTCTAAAAATATTTTGTGTGTTCACATTTACAGAAGAAATGGGGCTTTTGAAAAGCACATCAATGGAATTTTAAGAGTCTATAGGCAGCTCTACCTTACAGTTTACAATGCACAGAATGCAACATAATAGATGCTAATATTTTCAGACACTGACTGTGTCACAGCCTGACTCTTTCAAACAACACTATTAAGGTCGTGGGACTTCTTTCAATTTCTTGCAGCAAGCATTCCTTTCATCTCAGCTGAAAACCTTTTCGTATCATTTTCTCTTAATAATCTTCAATAAAGGGCTGCATATCTCCTGCCATGTTTTTTCCTGGATGACTCCCCAGAGCATCCATACTACAAGCACTCCAGGAACAATTTCAGCACAAAAAGCCCACATAGCCCTGTAGAGCTTATCCAAACACTCTGCTTCCAGCTACCATTAGTGCCCATATAAGCACAAGCCACTAGTCAGATGTCAGAAGTATACAGCAAAATCAGTGCCTCAATTCAGCCTAGCCTGACCCTTGTCCGAGGCCTTGTCACTCCAAGGTTCCTCTATAATCATTTGGAGAGAGGGAGATGGTCTCCCTTATTAGTTGTCTCAGTATTTTAATGCAGCCCAGGGTTCTTTTCAGAGTGACCCAACATTCCTTCTCTTACTTCAGCATCTTTACCACAAGACTTGATATTGATTTGCTGTCATAGGCTTTCCTTTTTGAGCATCTCAGCCCCATAGTTAGTTCTCAAGCTCACTCACTATGGCTTTAGAGGCTCCAGGTTGTTTATTGATGTGTATATTGAGGTTTTCTTCCCTCCTGCCTCATATCTGATCAAAGCAATCAATAAATGAGTGCTGTTATTATATTTCCAAACTCTTTGAGCATCTGTTACAGAGAAGACATTGCCTGCTTAACTGATGAAAGCAAAGCTAAAAAGAGCCTCTTCGGTGGCACATAGAGATACTTGAGAAGTGGGAAAAGGGAGAGACTTATCCCCTTTTCCTCAGGACCTTGAAGTATGACTTGAAAGGCTTCCAGTCTGTCTCTCACCAGCAATCTTTTAACTTAGAGACCTCTGACGTACCTGCATCCACACTGTACTCCAGCTTGGCAGGGTAAGCAAAGCACAATATCCTCTATATTGTTTTCCTTCAAAACTGTTTAATTGGCAGGCAAAAGTTTGAGATTACTTGTCTAGCTATACATTCTGTGAAAAGAGCTGAAATTGCTGCAAAAATTACACAATTTAATAGCCATGCATAGCTAAATTAGTACTTAATATTGTAGGAATTAGGAGTTCAAAAGTACGTGAATTTCATTATTTATAATTGCAACAGCCAGCTTATAATATATTTTCTTGTGTCATACTTGACTTCTTAGGCTTTTGGAAGACCTTGATCACTCTGAAAATAATCCCACCAAAGATTTTTCTTCATAAACCTATGGATTTTAGATCAGCTCTGAAGTGTAATTAACTTGGGAAGAAGCCCACCCACCTGATTGACAGTTCTTAGCTGGCACAGAAGAAACTCATACATATCTTCTGATTCCTTCATTGCATCTGTGGCCTTACTTAGGGCCTCAGAGATGGACTCAACTCTCAGTCTTCCAGCTTTGATTTCCCATCTCAGCTTGGCAAGTGCTTTGCCAAGTGCATTATCTAGACATTTTGTAGGTACAGAGTAAATCCCTCGTGACCTAATTTTACTGACCCAAATGCCTTTACCTCTGGGGTGAAATCAGTAGAATAAGCAGGTTGGGAGGACTTTGCTAAAATATCTGGGTGCTGCAGGTTGCCCAGACCTACCTTCTCAATATTTTATTAAAAATTGAACTGACTGTGACAGTGATCTCTCAGGAATGCTAAACTTTAAGCCTGTGACAGTTAAAATATATAGGCATGCTCATGGGCATAAGTGTTTCTGTGGGATCATGGCCCCTGGGGGTGTTTTGGCAGGGGTACTTGATGGAGATTAATAGCAAAGAGCCCTGGAGGCCAAATTAATTTTGCTCATGGAGTAGAGAAGGCAAGATTGTAGCTTATTTTTTTGTATGAAATGCTATGGAATAAAACAATTTGTCCTGCCAAAGCTCCAAATGGTTGTCAGAAAAGTAGTGTTACACTTATTTTTAGCCTGTTTTCCTAAGGAAATATGGCTTCTTTGATCATGCTGTATGCATGAGTGTGTGTGAAACAATATGTGCATAACTGCTTAAATGCCTGATTTTGTCCCTCTTCCACCATAATATTGAGCTGACAGGGCAATTTCAACCACATTCTTGACAGTAGTACAGAGGTCTCAAGGAAATTATTTTCTGCAGTGTGAAAATAGAAAGGCAAGTAAAAAACAAGAGACCCATTTACTTTCCTCCCATGAGAGAAAAGCTGTAGCGAGAGCTTGTTGCTTATTAGACTTCTGAGAGGGCATATTGTTCAAAGTGATGGCATAAATCCATATGAGGATTCTTTCTGCTGATCACAAATCTACTGATTTTATTCACAGACATTGTTCTTTCCCCCTTCCTACAGCCATATGATGTTCTGGAGTCTTTCCTTGCATTGCTTTAAAAGGTCACACTTCTTTAAAAACAACTTGCATCAAAGAGTTGAAAAGTCCCTGGATAGGGTATTAAAATGAGAAATATCAAATTTGACTCGGCCATGAACCTGCTGACAGATCATAAGCAAAGGACTTCTCTATATACTATATACTCTATCTTCTTCTCTGTTCCCCCTTCACACTTTACTGCGTTTAGAATATTTTCTCTTTAGAGAGAGGGAAAGTCTACCCTGTAGACAGAGTAATCTGGCCCAGCCTGATTTAGGTACTTCACATGCTCCAAAGTAGGAAATTGTAATGGTCCATGGACATTTTTTTATGTGCCCAAGGGATTTTTTTTTTTAATTTGGGAGACTACTTTATAATTTACACCTCTGAGCATTGTGTTTGCTATACAGCTGGAAATATTGACCTCTGAAATATATGAATTTGAGATGGAGTGGATTTTTTGCACTGAAATGGTCTGTTCCCCAGCCTGGTGTAACCGATAGTGCAAAATGCTACAGTGGATATCAAAACATGCCTCCAGGGAGTTCCAGTAGGATATGAAATTATCAAAATATGTGCTCAGAAAGGCACTAGAGCACACAGCTTAAATACCTTCGTTGGATTCTCAATGATATTTAAGCATTTAGAGATCAGTGTGCTCTTCTTTACTATATTTTCCCAGTGGAATAGCCCCAAGGGTGGTCTTTACAGAGCTAAACTTATTAGCTTCTACACATAATGGTGAGCCTTCCCAGCAGCCAAGTGGATATCTTGTGCCTTCTAGTGTAGCCAGCTACAGCAGAATTTATGAAAAGAAATGGACTGAACCTCTTAAATCCAAACTACTACATGTGAACAGAGGATATAAAATGAAAGCAGCAACTCCCAAATGATTGTATGTTCTACCATATGCTGTCTTTCTCCAGAGGCTGAATGGGAGAAGGTAAACATAAAGATGCTTCAAATAAGATAATGAAGTGTCACTCCTCATGAGAAATTTAATATAAAATGTAATTTCTGCCTCAAAAGAGATTGATATTTGACACTTGGTTCCGAATCAGAAAAAAATAAAACTGATATATCAAAATTTTTCATAGGGATAAAAAGTTATATGAAAAAGTGGAGTTTGGAAATGTCAAACTGGTTTGATTCATTTCATGCTGATAGCATACTGTGCTGCTCTAGTCTATAAGAGTGATAGTTCTACATTACTCAAAGATACTTTGCTTTGGGGTTCCCTCTTGCTTCTCTCAAGTTCCTCTGCAAGGAACTTCAGTCTTTCATTTGGTTAAAATACCATGGGATCTGGTGTGCCCAGCTGTGACTGATCAATGTCTCAGATGCTAATATGCTCTTGATTTCCTGATCCAGAGGGGAACATAAAATTCTTTCAAAATATTTATTTTCGTCAGGAAAATGTTCATTCAGTTATCAGAGAAGACATAGAATAAGCAGAGTTTTGTAAACTGACCTTATTTAGCTTGTGTAAATAGAGTGAAGCCAGATTGCCTGTGTGGCCAAACAGTGGAGATGCGATTCCTTTCTGATGGATCGTGGCGCATTTACACCCTTCAGCTGGGCTATAGTGCCTCTCTCTTAACATATTTGTTAATGAAGAAGATTCATCACTTGTGTGTGACCCAGAGTGTGCCGAGAAATGCAGCCCCTGCGTGTTTGTTTGAACTTGCAGGTTGTTTTTCTTCATTTTGATTTGCAGTTCTCTGCAAACATTTCTTGTAAACACCTACATCACTGAGCTTCCTTAGTAAAATACACACAGGCAAATGAATTAATAAGGAAAGTAAAGTATGTAAAACAATGAATTTCCCTCAGATAGCCAGAGATGCTTAGGAAAAACAAAATTTCTGTTCGAGTCCTCCTAGATGATGCACAGGAAGTTATCACATATTGCTTATACTGGCAACCGGCTTTTCAGAACTCAAATTGCTTCGCATCCTATACAAATGGCCAGCACTGTACCAAGTGCCAGTGATTATTGCTTATGCACCAGTGTCTTCTCTGAAAATAAATGTGGGGCTTTTTTTACCTCTGCAAACTCCAAAGAACTCTGGCACTGGCAAGATGATCATTTTATTCAGCATTCAGAAGACAGTAATTTATCCCGTCCTACACTTTTGGGTGAAAATTTTTCTTTTCCATTTAGGAGAGGTGCAAACTGATGGAAATAGTTGCTCTTAAAATATAGGAAAACAAAAATTTATTGTATAAAATCAATAATACAAAAAATTACTAATTTTCAGAAATAAAGAGTTTACCTGAACTGCTTCTCATGACCACTGTGCAAGCTCCATAACTGGTGACCTTAAATTAAAATTACTTTGCAGTACAGTTTAATCAAATATGTAGAAATAAGATTTTCCATTTTCCATTCTTGATTAAAAATCAACATACATTGCTTCCTTATACAACACCTTTTATTTTGTGCATAATATTAAGGAAGGAACTCTATCTGGACCCTAAGGAGACATGCATAAGCATGTTTTAGGATTAGGTTCTTAATTAATATCCTATGATAATTCATTATTAGCAGGTGCACAGAAATACAATGGTGAGATATTTGGGGCATTTCAAATTATTGAAAATAAGTTTGAGCATCTGGTCTCATTCTTTCTCACCTACTAATTAATTTAATTTGAAGTCGTGACCTTTTTTATTGATTGCATTTTAAAGCATTTTAGCAGTAATTATTTGTTTCTGTGGACCTACTCAGGCAATTGCAATGTAAGAATCAAAACTTATTTGGACACTGCTTGTTGAAATATTGCAGCAATATCTTAGGCCAGGAGCTTGGTGGAAGGCTTGGTCTATATATTTCTCCAAAAACATCCTGAAAAACTAGCTAATGAACAAGGGCAAAATCCTGGGGGAGTCTGTGTTTCCCCCACACTCTCACTGTGCAGTTGCATGACTGCAAGTGCAAAATGAGTACTGAGTTTTAAGAGAAACCTAATCTGGATGGGAGCTGCTACAAAAACAAGGCCAGGCTTTACTATCTAGACAGGTTTCTTAGTGATGTCAGAGTAAGCATATATTTCTCATGTCTTAACCTTTCTGGTGTAATGTTTGTTGTTTACTTATTAGTGCTTATTTTTAATTCAATGTAAAGCACCTTTCGCTTCCATGGAAGAAAATACCCCATCCCAGACTGGCAAATTTTAATTTCTCTTGTCTTCCTGCCTTGTGTATTCACAGGTATGTCTGTGCTTCTGCTTTCACTCCTTAGGGGAAATAATCCTTTCAGAGTTTCTTTCCAATTAACATGTTATTTTTATTTCATTCATCCAGTCATGGGTCATTTCTCTATACTACATTATCTGATTGAGTTTACTATTCAATTTCCAGGTTTCTTTCTCTCTCTCTCTCTTAAAAAAAAAAAAATTCTTATCTCATTGTGGTTGAAATTCTGAGGAAAACACAAACCCAAACCCTGTCACTTTTTCCTAGGGAAATAAGAGTATAGGATTTGATTTGGGTCATTAGATCATTTGGGCTTTTTTGTTGTTGTTGTTTTCTGTGGAGACGGGAAAAATTTATTTTTATTAACATTAAAATCTCTACAAACCAGGTTTTCAAGTGTCAAATCCTTCACTGCCATCTTTGTCCCAAGAAGGGGCAACATGTTTTTCCTATATTTTGTGCTAAATGTTAAACAAGGTATTATAAGCAATCGAACTCTTTTCACATTTTTAAGAGAAGCCTTCAGTGGGACTACACAGTGTTCTCATGGGGATTTGTGTGCTATCTACCACCTTTCTGAGCCAAAAATCATGACTGAAAGCAGGTCAGTGTTTCCTGGAATTTGACCAAGTTCACGCAGTCCAGGGAAAGACTGAAAACTGCCAGGCTAGGAAGTACTGATGCTTCTTTACCCCACCCACAAGGCAGGGAGCTTTCGGCCATCGGGACACTCATTCAGCTGAACAGGACAAGTTGGTGTGGCAGATTCACGGCTGGCGTAACTGCACATCATATTTCTGGTGGCAGTTAATTTCTTCTTGCCACATAAGTAAAATCATTATTATTTCCTACTCTTAGGATGAAGAAGATGAAAAATATATATCTATCAGTGTGGATTTACTAGTCCTGATCCATAAATCTATGCTGAAAGTATCTCTTTTTTTAGTACTATCTTTTCTATCTTAATTTAGGAAGGGAGAGGAGCAGGTATTACAAAGGGTTACATTGCCCAGCTATATTTGTGCCCCTTTATAGGAAGAAAAAGTTACTTTCATTTGGCTTTTGTCTTCACAAAATTTCAGTCTTTGGCACCTGAGTTTATTTCTTACACATAATACTTGAATATTCTGTTTTGTTTGCCTTATAAAGCAGGAAGACGGCTTCTAATCTGAGAACAACTGTTGATTTATCTCTATTTTCAAATCTTTCTATAGAAACTAAACAGAAATTAAAACATTTATGCAAGGTGGATTTGTTACTCTGATCATCTCTACACTAGCTTCATTAATCCTAACGATAATAGCTTAAAGAGGAGATTTTGATAGCACAAAGACTTAGAGTTAAGTAAATGATTCCTGATCCATTAACATTCAATTCTAATTTATATTTAGTAATTACTTCTATATAAAAAAAATCCACCCAAACCCAAAACAAAATAATATCTCAGCGCCTTGAAAGATCATCCTGAATCTGCCATGGTTTTGCATCCTGCAATCTGACTTGCATTCCTCCTTGTTCAAGGATGCACTGAGGTAGTGGGAGGTAGTGTGTTTTCACTAAGCTGAGCACTGCCCAGTGATAGACTTTCCCCTGTACCTGGATGATTAAACCCAATTCTTCCTTTGAACACTCTTTAGAGAGATGTGCTGGGTGGTCAGAGCGTTCCTTGCACCTTCTGGAGCACCCCTGGATTTAAAACCCCTTTCTGTGCAACTCAGAACAACAATGTCCATGTAGTTATTCCCCACCGAAGATGAGTGTCCTTGTCGGCACCTTTAAAAAGCCAAACGCTCCTGGGTGTGTTTTGAATATGTGTGTAACAAGGAAATTCCTTACAGACAGGGTCAATATATATGTCACTTCTCCAGCAACACCTGCGAGAACCTGTTTCAAAGGAAAAAGGGTATTGTGTTTTTAGCCAAGAATTTGTTTCTCGTCTTTTCAGTCATGCCTGAAGTTTTGAAATTCCTGCTGATTTGATTAAGCAACTTCAATGACAAATGGAACAAATCCAAATTCTGCTAATTCTGTTTCTATCTTCCTATCTGACAGCAGTTATTATAATTCACATTTAATTTTAGCCAGCTCACGTGCTCTACCTGGCAATGCCTTAGTATTGTGTACTTTCCAGGGAGAATAAGGGAACACTTGTGCAGCCATTCTCTTCTAGACAGCCAGAGTACAAGGCAGCCCTGCCATTTTTGTGAGGAAGGGGTAGAGGTCACCAATTCAGCCCTGGATGTCTGTGACTAAATACTTGGCATTTCCCTGTTGCCATTCATTCAGAGAAAGGCATTCATTCTCCTAACTTTAATTAATTAATACTCCTTGTAATTAGTCATCATTAATCTTTTCTGTTAATGAATTAGTAATCACTATAAAGTGCAAAGCTTGCTGAATTATTGCAAATTTTAAATGATTTTTTTGTGGGTAAAGTAGGCTATATTTTAGTATAAGCCGTTTTTGTCTTTCTGGTAAGAACAATGGACATTTCTCAAAGTGACAAGTGGACATACAGGGCAGGGAGACTCAGACAGGATTCCTGAAGCATCTACCTTCAAATTCCTGCTTAAACCTCTCATTTATGACAGGACTGCAGCAGTTCAGCTGCTGCTCTGCTGCTTTCTGGCCAGCACTCCTGAAACCAGTCTTACATGCCTGGTTTGTCCTCTTTTGCTTAGATTGTAAACCCTCTGGCACACGGAAAGTCTTGCATTGTGTGGGGTTTCTGTAATCTGTAGCAACACAGGCTTTAATTCAAGCCTGAGAACAAAGAAATTTTATGGCTTTGTCTAAGTTACAGGGTCTGGGAGAGCTTCCCGGTGCTCCTGGGACTGGGTGAATACTTTGATGCATCCAAGCTCTTCCTTTTGCCAGCATTTCAGGAATGCATTACCCATAGGCGAGGGAAAATTAATTAGTCTGCAATGGCATGTTCTGGTCTAGATGATCAAAGAATTCGGATACTGATTATGTTGGAGGTTGTATCTCCTTAAAATACCTTATACAAATGTCATTCCTATTATTAATTATAATGCTACTGTTGATTATTAAACATCCAGTAAAACACAACTTTTCAAAAACACAAGGATATTTATAGAATGATGAAAACTAAAGAAAAGCAGCATTCATTTTCTGATAAACTATATTGAGTTCATAAAAATTGCTTATATGAGAAACAAAATAATTTGAGTTTTAAAATTGAGAGCCATGTTTTTAGTGCTAATATATCTATGTGTTATACAACACCATGGTGAATAAACAGCATTTTAAAGAGATATAGCAAGAAAATAATAGTAATATATTTTTTAAACTCAGGCATTGACTGCATCTGAAAGTGTAAGTCATCAGTTTCAACTGCATGGATTTCATCCAAAGCTCACTGGAGTGAATGCAAAGACTGCCATTAACTTAACTGAGTTCTGGGTTAGGTGATGTGGCTTGAAATACTAGAGCATTGATTTCAATTAAAAATGCGTGTTACTCTACTCCTCATATTCTTCAAAAGGGAAAAAATAAAATCAATCAACCAGAGAAAAAAACCGTATATTTGTTTTGAACTTATGCCACTTAATTCTCCCTGAGTATTACTTGAAGTGATCATTTTCTTTTTGTTTGTGTGTCAGACGTGGCACTTTTATAAACATAAAGCAGAAGAATGTTAAGCAGTTTCCAGAGTATACTGGAGGACAAGAACATCCTTTCCATGACCTGTGCCCCTCTTGTGGTATTTTTTCAAAACAAACAAACACACAGTGAGAGCATCTTCTGAGTGAAAGAAGAAGCATCCAACAAGTGCCTCTTGTCCTAATGTGCTGGATCCCCTTGTGCAGGCTATGAAATTGCTGTCTTAATCCCAGACTGTTACCCTTACAAGCTCCTAGGATCTGCACCTACAACCCAAAAAGAGATTGGATCTCCACACCGTCTCTTCTCTCTGTATGTCAGAGCTCCAAACATTCTCTGCCCTGACTACTGTCCTGCAGGAGATGGAGACAACTTTCCAAATCTCCTGAGTGTTGTCACAATTTATTCTCTCCATGGAAGTGTCTGACACAATGCCTGTAGGGAATTTTCCTGAGCTTTGAGCTGCAGTGAGTGGTAAAGCTACTTTGATAAGTCTCAAACTTTCCTGCTGGAAATGCCAGAGTAGGACCCTGTTCTTTTTCCTGCAGCTTGGTTAAGGAAGGAGATGGGGAGGTGCTGGGAAAGTTTCCCTGTCCAGGCAGCTGCCTGTTACCTCAGAACCCAGCTGCAAAGCCCTGGCTAAAAAGGAGTACTTCTATATAAGTGTAGAAGCAGGATTTAATCAACTGAAAGAAATGACTGAGGTGCTCAGGACAGTAATGGTGTTTCAGGGTGGAAAGGTGGGTCTTAAGTTTTAGGCTGGATATTAGAAAACAAAATGGGAAAGAGTGAGGAGAAAGGCTTGCAACCCATCTCACTGCTTCCTGCCTCTGTACCCAATAAACCCTGTTAAGTATTTTCAGCAGCCACAAGATTCATCCAAGAAAAAACTTTTCATGCGGATTTGTCTCAGCTTTAGACAAGAAACTACTAGATAACTATACTTTAAAATGTGAATTGGGGAAGAACAATTACCATGTCTCTTTTTCCTATTGCACAGATACACTCACAGATTAGTTTCTGGTTTAATTTCTTATCAAATTTCCCATTTACACATTACCTATGCAATTTTTTCACATTTCCAGCTATGCTGGAAGCATGCCTTAAAATAGCCTTAGAGAAAGCGCATGGCATTTGAATTGCAGTGGCCACAACACGGTCTCAGTGGGCTAGGGACTATATTTGTCCTTTCCTTCCTCCTGCAACAGCTCCTGCTACATCCCCTTGAGGTGCTGAGCAAATCACAATTTTAGGAATTGCTTTCCTATGGCTCCAGAATCATTCCCTGGGCTTTGTACAATGATGTGAACTCTTAACAGAATTCAGAGGAGCAAAGGAAAGGAGTTAACCTTGAACCTCTCCTAAATGTCTTTCTCGTTCTCTAAGTGTACAATTTTCTGCTTCTCTTCCCAAAGGTTCTTCGTTTACAGTTACATAATTGATAGCTTAACCCTCTGTCCCCTCAGACCATTTTAAAATCCAATATAAATAACACCTCAGAGGCAACCTTCCGTGGCCTTTTACTCTTGGCAGCAGAAACTGGGTGCGGGCAGCTTTTGCTTTACTTACTATGTGGAAATGTTTTATAAACTGTTCTTAAAATCTCTGGCCATCCATTTAAGTGTAGCTTCTAGTTCCCTAGATGTGGGGTTCCTTTCAGCACTTCATGCTCTCTTTAAGGTTTAATTTTCCATGAGAGACATAGTGATTAATCCTACAGGGGGAAAATGACGTGGACAATTTTGAGGGTTTTTTGCTTGTTTGTTTATCTGATTAGCTTTTAAACTTATTTTGTTTGAGGAGGGATGGGAATGCGTTTTGACCAAAGGCAGTTAAAAACGATCCATGGGGGTTCAGTTGCTGTGGCTTATATCTGGAAATTATTATTTTATATTTTACAACGCTTGGGAATGTACTAGAACACTATAAAGAACACTTTTACCAAAATATGGGCACTATACAGGCACTACAAAGTAACAAATACTTTTATTAAAAGAAAGGCAACACTACCCAAGGAATAGGTTTCCTCATCATCTGTGAAAGGGCTTGCAGACCTGTATAAGGGCCAGGTCCCTGTCTCTGTAGATTGCTGTGAAGAGAAACATTGGTAGTTCAATAGGATCTCCAGACACTGTACAACAAGATAGATGCATTAAGAGACACTTCACCATAGGAGGCTGAGGCACTGCTAAAGACCTCAAAAGAGAACATGATCTTCTATAGAGCAAACTGTTTAGCACACTGGGACAGCTGCAGAAGCCTGAGTGCCTGTGAAGGATGACTTAAGAAAGGAGAATATCCATCTTGTTTACTATTTTTTACTTGCTTCAGTTTGCTGGAGTGTGCTGCCCCTTTCCTCCCTGACCCACAATGCTCTGCAAAGCTTACTTATTGCATTCCTTTGGCTTCAACAGCAAAAAACCAAAACCAAAACCAAACAAAAAAACATTTTCACTTCTTGGAAAGCTTCACACTTTGAGACATTTTCCTCCCTTGCTGATGCTGCTGTGTTCTCCCCTTCTGTACAGCGCAGTACATGAGTAAATGAAACCACTGATGGACTGAAGCAGGTCAAAATGTAGGTATCAGTACTTTGCACCGTCTTGAGCAGCATTTGATTGCTTGTCCTGGATGCCATCAGAGAATTTGTGAAAGCTTTCTTGCAGGCCTCCTCACACCACAGTCATGGTGTATGTACTTGGCTTGTTGGTGACTTCTTGAAATTAATAGCAAATGAAATCATTAGGGTCCCATGGGCAGAGGCGAGAGGAGTGCCATGATTTATGTATTCCCAATGAAGCCCATTTAACACCACAACACAAACTGTCTGAGATGCTGTTACATTAGATACACTGCAGAGCTCTGAATCAGAGCCTCCACTTCAGCCTTGTACTGTGCCATGTCCTGTCGGTTTGGAAAGATGCTGTAGATTTCTTTTTGTGGATTTTCTATATTCAAATCTGTCATCACTATCAAAGTCAGATTTTCCCCTTCTTCTTCCTGTTTCCATGAATCATTTTGGACACTTGTGAATCTGTTCACAATAGGCTTCACAATTGTAAGAGTTATATCTAGTAGCTTAACCTTCAAATCCATTCTACAATCTTTGCTAAATGGAAAATACTGCTTTCAAACCAGGTTGAAAACCAGTCTAATTTATCAGGGTGCAGATAGAAACCTGTTTTCAGCTTGTATAAATGTGGAAAAGAAAGGATAAAACTCCCAGAGACTTCAGTGCCAAACTGTCATTTTGGGAAAGAAGAGAACAGAGAAAGATTACTGTAACATGATATATGCTGGATCTAGGCTAAATTTACTGTTTGTTACACACTACATAAGTTCTATAAGGAAATAAAAGGCATTACATACAGTTTTCTTTGACCTGCCATACTGCACACACGTTCTTACCATCTTGTCTGTCCCAAGGGAAAAAGATATTCAGCAAAGAACCAGAAAATACTAGAAAAGGAAAAGATAAAATCTGTGCCTATGTATGGGTTTTGTCTTCTATTTATTCTTAAGGTTTCAGTTAGAGCTATTCTCTGTCTTCTCACATGGATAAAGAGAGGAAATTCAAGAATTAAATATTCATAACTGCTTTTAATGATTAACATGGGTTTTTAGGGGAAAAATTCTAGTAATTTTTTAATGAAATCCAGATTCTGAATTAATGGGTGTCCAAATAATGAATCTTCTGTGAATGTATCTTAGACCAAGGAAAGCAATAGAGTCCATTTGGTATGGGCCCTTGATGATGGGATCTGATGATGTGTCAAACTCTTGTAAGTGCTGGAGGTTCTATGGCTGTCAGGCTGCCAAACTCCACTGTGAAAGCAGAGCTCCCTCAGCTTCTCTGTGAGTGTTGTGAGGGCAGTGCACAGGCACTGGCACCAGCCAGTTCTGTCTCTGGCACGAGGCTGACCACATGCAATTGTTAAAATCTGTTTGTCATCCATTTAGATGCAACACCACTGAGTGAGTATCCATTCGTTGCCAAAGCCAGGAAGCAGATTAGGCAGATTCTCCTTTTATTCTCCCCCTCTTCCCCGGCCCCCATCCCCCTTTTTTTTTGGTGTTTATTGTGGTTTTTGTGTTGTTTTTAGTCTGAGATTGAATGCAAAGAGACAAAATTGTCTGTATCCTATGGCAAAGATATAGAAAATGGGAAAATGAAGCTCCTGAAAGTTTTCTGCTAGTAGACCAAAGAATCCTTTGAAAGACAGGGGATATTTCTGAATTATTCTTTTGAAGCTAGTTAATTTTTTTACTTATTAAAGTCTAGAGATGATGTTTTCTGAAGTTAATAAAATCTTCAGGTGTCATGCATCCTTGAGACAGCCAACAGTGAACTCAATTCCTCAAGGCCTTTTATCCCTTCCCTACATCTGATTCCTCACAGCAGAACTTTGTGAGAGACTGTCCTTAATACTCTGGGAAACATGAAGATCTCCTCACTTGCTTTAGATTTTGATCATTCAGATCCAAAAACAAGGAAAGTAACAAAGACCCTTGGCAAAGAAAACCTACTGGGAAAGGTCTAGGAAAGTCAGGCAAAACCCAGACACTATAATGTATATTGTATGCATCATGCTAAGGGATTAACTCCTTTAGGGAATAAAAAACCCCAAAAAATGGGAAGAAGGAAAAGAGGTTTCATTCTGGTTAAAATAAAATAAATAAATAATGTTGTATTAAAAAAAAAAAATCAGTCTTTCTCCCAATAGTAGTTATTAGAAAACAAATATTTTCCAATTCACACTAATCCCAAAGGATTTAACAGATGAACAGATTTTGCTGAATGATCTTTGTGATTCTGATTGATAATCAGTATTTTACAGACTAGTCCTTACTACCATCATTTTAACTTCAGAAAACATGACTTCTGTGAAATGAAGATATCATGTAAGAAGTGCCACTACTAACAAGAGAGATGGGAAAGACACCAATAACTGAAAATATTATTATGATTTGTATCTTTATTCCACCCCCAACTGTGGTCATGATTTGCATGCTTCTAGACATAAAGCTAGTACTTCAGAGACCAGGAGTCTAACTGGGTGGAATGTATTGTCATCCATTCCTGGTAACTTAGACTATCCTTAGCAGAGCAGAATGCTTCTGAGGAAAGGAGTCAGGTGCTTAAAAAAGAAAAATTATATATTGTAAGGACTTTTTGCTTTTGGCCATCCTTCTGCAAGTTCCAGCATCTTGCTTTCTACCCATTTTTCTTGTAGCTGGGAAGAGTGCTATGGCATTTTCATTAGGTGTCAATACAACTTCCTTAAAACTTCTCCCCAGGCTAAAAATCCTCAGTGACTGGCAAGCTCAGTTGCTTGTAAGAATTGCTTCTTCACCCATTTAAGTAAAAATGTTCTGAATTTTCCACAGCACTTTAAACAGCAGGTCCTTGCTAACCTCAGTTACTTGTGCCTGAGACAAGAGAATTCACATGAACAGTTCAGCAGGCAGAGATAAGGAGAGTGAAAAGCTGTGCAGCACAACTGGAGGGAGGTGAGGGCAGTCGTTTGTTCAGCTGGTAGAAAGACGGTGTGAAAGGGTGTGTGAGCAGACCTGCAGCACTCAAGGAGAGCTGGATGTGGAGCACTTTGGGATTTAAAGTATCATTGTTGGCAGCTCCTGTTAGAGAAGCACGTGGGTGCACTGGCACCTTGTGTGCAGCCTTCTTTGGAAATGGGTTTTGGTTTTTGATGGGAAGGGGTTTGAAGAACCCTGCTACAGTAATCCTGGATGGCCATTCCTGTATTCTTATCCCATATGGTTCTCCAAGAAATGTGTGGCAGATTTCTCTGTTGACAGGACAAAGACTGTTTACATGCACCTTGTGAGGACACCTTTTCTTTTTGTAGTTTAGTTTCCAAGTTTTGGCCCTTCATTGTGAAGCTGCTGCTGGAAAGTTAATTGTGAACTACCTCTGCCTTCTCCATAGTTCTGCATGGTGGTGTTTCATTAAGGACTCTGCAGTGTAACCTATCAAACTTCTACACCAAGAAATCTTTAGAAATGCTACTTTTTTTTTCTTCACAATACTTTTCTAAGGACACATCAGAAGTACTTATAATCCACCAGTTTCCATGATTTTGGCTGCTAGATATTCCAGGCAGAACTATAAGAAACACTTATACATTTTTCTTATAGTGTGAGAAACAAAACTTGTGATTTCAAGTATTTACCAACAGCATGTTAATTGCAGGCTGTTGATGTATTTGTAAGGTCTTGTTTAATCAGGGTTAGTTAATCCTAAATTACATACAATCAAGACAATATTAAATTGCTTAAGGTTTAGCTTCCTGTTGCCTTCATTTACAAAAAGTGAGCAGAATAATGTTTAGTCATTCTGCAGCATCTGATCTGAAGGAGGAGGAATTCATCTGGTACTGTGCCTCTTAAAGTTTTACTGTCATATTCAAGTTTATTAATGTTTAGCCTACTTAGGGAACATTAATATGGATTCATAAGATAACTCTGTCCTGTTAACAAATTAATCAAGCACTAAATATGCTTTAATGAAGGATCTTCAGAGAATATAAGTGAAAGCTTGCTAGTGGCATGAAGTTTGTATAACAGAGATACAGACTCTGAACAAACGAGTGCCCTGTTATAATTTCTCTGCATGCCTGTCTGCCCAGTATATCATGGGTGAGTAACACCCAGGGAAATGGGTGAGAATCTGCAGGTTTTCTTCAGAGATTTATCTGAATTTTAGGCAGGCTTGCATTGCTTTCACACACCCCCACACACATGCACACTGCATTCATTTCCCAAACAACTACTGCCACATGGCACACAGAGCGCTAGGACTGAGTTCCATGGCAGCCAGCAGCTGAAGATGCCTCACACGCAGTAGCTGAGAGTTGTAACAAATAAGCAGTACATAGGAGAGGGAGTGTTAAAACTTCCTGTGCTATTAACTATAGCCCATTCACACATGGACTATTGTCAAAAATCAATGATACTAGTATTGATATTCATTTTCCTCTGGAATATGGCTATATTTTCTATCCCTTTCATTTTAGGCAACCAGCTCCTTGGCTTGTGCAACTCAATACAGTTTCAGTGAAACTGCAGAGTGATGAATATATATTTATACATACATACACTCATATAGGCACACAGACATATGTTTTCACCTTGGACTAGATTTTTTCCTATAAAACTTCTGTAAAGTAAAGCTGCACACAGTATAACAGAATGTCTGAAGGGGTAATTATTATTGTTGAGTGTTCCTGGTCATATTGTATGTTATATAGTCACTACTGTTTTTCTGAGCAGCGTCTCCCATGTTTTTAATAATTTTTTTTCAAGGCTGTCTTTTCTCTGAGAGAACTTTGCACCCAATTGGCTTTTTAAGAATTATAACTGGAAAAAGTTTGGTAAAATGTCAGTATGATCTTCATAAACTCTCCATCATTTGCCTTTTCCCTTTTTTATTGCCTTTGCACTTCTTACTTGCCTTTTCCCAATTCGCAGCTCTTTGTTTTGCTCTTGATAACTGGGGTTTTCCAGCCAACACCCAATCCACTAAACAGATGGCTGGCAGGCAGAAACCAGATGTGTAGTGAGTCCTTGTCCAACGTTATGACTTTGGCTCAGTTGCATTCATGGCTTTTCTAGGCAAGGGTCCCAGATTTCAAGAACCCTGCCTTCATCCTCTCTTGGCTTTAAGTGTGTTGTACCAGAGGGACTGACACAGAAAAGGGGCTGATGGGGACTCATACAGCTTATGCAGAAAGACTTCAAATTGAGAAAAGGGCAGTCTATGACAAATTCATCTCAAGTGGAGTCAGGTTTCTCTTCAAACAGCCTTCATCTATGTTAGGTCAAAAGTTTCTGAAGCAATAACAATATTCAGGAAGCTTGTAAATGGCATGGCACTCACCAAACTTTTGCTGGAACATGCCCATGACCTTGAATGCATGCTATATAGGTTGTAAAAATAAGATGTCCAGTTAGTTTCAGAAAATCTTTTGCTTCTCAAAGCTAACTGGATAAAACCCTCCTCATGTTTCCCTCCTCTGTCTGATGACTAAAAATGTACAGGAAAATAAACATAGCTGTTAGTGTATAAAAGCAAGTTCATGTAATAGAACAGTTTGCACTCCCTTGACCAGGGGAAATTTTTTTTTTTTTTTTGCACAAAGGTGTAAAAGCTCATTTTTATATTGACTATCACAGCTATCATGATAATTTCAGAAATTTATTGTAAATAATTTATTATATATTTGCACATATCTTTAAGAAGTCTTAGATGATTATTTACGAACTATAATTTTGAGAACTGCCCAATATTGCATCAATATCCAATTTATCTGGCCTTTGTCTTTGTTACAATGTGTCCTCCATAAAATGGGATTTAATTCATCTCTTTTCATGTCTAAATGCCTCACAGTTGTCATATCACTGTGAAAGATGATCCTGCCTTTGGTCAGAACTGAATAATGGAGTCTCTGACAACTCAAGGATGGAAACCTTGGAAGTCTGGGTCTGAATCTGGCAGAGCAAGATCTGAAACCTGTCAACTACTATAGTGGTTATTGCAAGTTAATGAACAGTCAGGATCATAGAGGACAACAGCAAACTGTTGCACTAAATCAAATGCAACAGGAAGCTGAAAGAAAAAGTAATTTCTTTCATAGAATAAATCAGTGCAGCTTCATTCTGTTAAAGAAATATCACTCTAAAGGAAGTAAATCCAGTCTGGTGAATGGAAAATCTCTAATGTGTTCCTGGCTTCTGAGCAGTCCCTATCCTGGCCAGTAACTCACTGACGCACATGCAGATCTGTCTTCCTTACCTAGTGAGTGAGAAAGGCCTTAAAAAGACAAGTTGAAACTGGTGGATTTTGTAAACTGGTTTATCAATGCACGGATGGTTCACTAAAATAAAATATCTACTTTAAATCTGTTGTAATGATTTGAAGAAATTATTTTCTTCTGTGACTGTAGGAACTGGTTATGCTGTGCTGTACTTTTCTCTTCTGCCCCATCTTCCATTTCACAGTGCCCTAATGACATCCTGCTGCTTGATTTTATTACCATTCCTTGCAGTTCTAGTCCCCTCCCATCAGCAGGATACTCACCACTAACTTCCAAAAGGTGTGCTGTTAATTTATGTGACATTATGTGAATGACACATCCCCTTTAGCTGTACAGGACTTCAGCGAGATGACAGTAGCTGACAGGTTAGGCCCAAGTAGCCCATGGTCTGGGAGAGTTTAATGGATGTACAAGAGCAAATTATGCATTTTTCCAGCTTTCAAAATTCAAACCCCACTCATCAGCAGTTAAACCTTTTTGACAAAGCAGAACATGATGCCTTCCTATGAATCTTAATGCGCTGCATTTGCTCCACAGCAGTGTTTATAGTGAGCATGATTTTATACATGATTTGTTAATTAAGCAAATTAGTGTTAACAGCTTTCTCAAAACCCCATCACCTTTATATCAATTGACTTTTTACAAATTAACATGATTAATTTAAAAAGCATGAAAAATGAGGAACAAGACTAAGAATGTAAGGATGAAGCTTGAGGTCACTATTTCTGGATGTGTAACTGTTTCTTATATGAAATTTTCACTGACATTACACAACAAAAGGAAAAAATACTGAGAGAAAGAAAAATACAGTCAACCATGTCAATTTACATTTAGCTTTCAGTTGGCTTTAAAATCAGACAAGAAAACTTAGTGTAAAGCCAATCCTGACTGACAGCAAAGATTTAAGAGCTCCTTAGTAAAAGTAAAAAAAACCCCACCAAAACAACTACCAACACCAAAAAGTCAACACACAAACAATGATTATGGATTCTACCGGTAAAGCAAAAGTTGACTGGATGAAACCCAGAGCAGCCTGGTCTGGCTTTGAGTGTGGCCCTGCTTTGAGTGGAGCAGGTGGATCAGATGATTTCCACAGATCCCTTCTAACCCTCTTGTATGAATCTAAGCATCTGTTTTCTCAGTGGTGAGGGCTAACCTTGGGAACACTCACCTAAAGGCAAATGGGATTCTTCCTTTACTTCAGTATGGCAAGGGAGGATTCAGTCCTCAGGCAGGAAATGGGAGCTAGACAAGCTTCTGTGGTTTAAGCTGGAGGGAATGAGGGAAAGAATATTGACATTTTACCTGACAACATCGCATTTGCAGACCAGGAGCAAGAGACCTCTCTGTGTCAGCTGCTGTACACATTCATAATGTGATATCTCTGCCTTGAAGAGTTTGCAATTTAAGTATGAACCAGAAATGACAGGAGCAATATCTGTATTGTTCAGGTAACTAAAGTGAATTAACTTCAGGTTAACCAGGAAGTCAAGAGAATTGAGTTTAGTTGTCAAAATCTATGTCCATCATTTGAAACATGAGACCATTTTTCCACTTCAAGTTTCATCAATCAAATGTGTAAGTAATACCAGAAAAAACATAGTTCCTCTGTACTTTTTCAGTACACTTCAATTTTCCTTTTGACCTCGTGCTCATTCAGTTTTCCACACCATTTTATAATTATTCACACAACATCCTGTTGTTAGGGAGGGTATCTCAGGTATTTATAGAGGAAGGAAAAACATATGTATAGAAGAAAATATATCCTTGTTAAAGATTTGCTTGGGGACTCTGGAACCAGAACAGATCCTGAAACTGCTTTTAACTTTGATTTTTCACTGACAATGTGTCTCTATACATATGTGGAAAGAACTGTAAAATTTCAGTCTGCTCTATGTGTTTATTTCTCGTTTTATTTTTCCAGTGTATTAGAGACCGGCTATGGTAGCAAAATTCAGCAGTTCTGTATGTATTTGCTGACCCACTTTTCTGTATGATAGAAATGTCTGAGAGCTGAAGATCTTCTATATCTTTAAAAAGTCAAACAGTTAATGTCTGATTTGATATTGTACATGTTATGAACACCTATAGGAACTTTTACTTTCAGATTCCAGAGGCAAGTATTGACCTTTTAACAGCAGGTCAGTCCCATTTATCCATATGGACATGTTGTTAGCAAAGAATGTACCGCAATATTGCTAACAAGTAGCTAACTAGTCCTCTTTGGGTCAACTAATGGCAATAGAATATTAAACAAATGAATAAATAAAATACAGGCATTCCTGACTATGCCAATCTCAGCTACAGAAGGCTTTAATTCCCCTTCTTATTTCTAGGGGCCTTCATTACAGTAGTATTCATGATTCTGGCTTCTTTAATATTACAAAAAATGGAGTAAAGCCACTCAGTCACATTTGTTCTCGTACTTTTACCATTGTCTTTCCTTCTCTCAGAAGAGCATTCGCAGTTTGCACTCACTCAGTCCTGCAGAGGTCTTGATACCTCTACTCATGCCAGGTAGAAGTCTCGTGATCCATCTCGTATGTGGTCAAGGTTCTCTCCTTTTCCTTGGAGCACACGTTCTCTTGTTTAGTGACTATGGATTGTGGCCACAATGAGGTCCCAAGTTTCACTACTAACCAAAATAACAGTAACACTTAGAACCAACCCTGCGAGCAGTATCCCAGTAATGTTTGTGCTTGGTTGCACCTCTTCAAATCAGTGAAAATTTGGTTCTTAACAAATGAGCTGAGGCAGCGGCTTTGTTATTATGTTTATAAATTCTTGACACCAACTATGATTTGCAACAAAAAGATCATTCATATCAATACTCATACAGCTACATGAAGAAAAGGTTTCATCATATGAAAGGAAAGGCTATTGTACCAGAGAGCTGACAGTGTGAACTGAGGTGCATCATCATTGTCATACGGTAATGCAGAGAAGTGAATATGACCCCTAAAGGGTTTCAAGTACTTCTTTATTTATTAAAAAGCTACTAGTCTGACAGACCAGTGTGTATTTGGGTTAAAGAGAAAGTATCTTGCCTTTGAATAGCTATGGAAGTGGAAGAACCAAGGTTGGATATTAATTTTATTTTATTTTCTTATTGTTTAATTTAGAAGGCTTTATCATTTGTTCAAACAGCCATACGAACCTCCATCCCACCATATAACACCTGAACAAAGCTCCTACTGGGAATATCCAGGCTATGGCAGCTTCTACTGAGATACTACTCACAGTTATGTCACTAGTAAATCATAACTGTATAAATGCAGTAAATTTTCATTTAAGTGTCTGTGGATCAAAGTAGAGCACAAGTGGAATAATCAAGCAGGTATCTGAGGTGAGACTGAAGGAAGAGACTGAGTGCAGCAGACCCCATGGCTTGCAATGCAATGAGCGTACTTTAAATTTCCTGTGAAGTACTTCTTTAAAAACAAAGCAATGCAGTGCAAGGACACTGATAAAATCTTATTCAAAGAGAAATATAAAATAGAAGAAAAGGACGTACTGCAGACCAAACAAAACCTTTAGTTATTCTAATTTCTTTTGTGTTATTTTAACTGCCAGGAAATTTGCTGTCGTCCTAAGGACTCTTGTGGTATAAGGCTAATAATAATTTTCTGATGGAAACTTGTTCTTTTAAAAAAAATGTCTGTCTGGCCACCACTGTCATTTTTATTTGACAGTGTGGGTGAAACACACCATTGCCCTTTCTTGTTGTCTATTCCCAACTACAGGAGTGTTTGTTTGCTTTGCATTAATCCCTCTGCAACCTGAAGAAGTGGAATCAGCTCACACTGAGCATTGTGCTACTGCAAGGTGACTGAGTCCAGGATCTAACCTGTCTCATTTACATCAAACATCCAGTGCATTCACACAATGAAAGACCTGACTAAAGACCTAGGAAAGATTTAATCACTTTCTTCATATTTTGTGTCTTGGGAGTTATAAAATGAAAAGAAAAAGGGGGAACCCAGTGGGGAAGATGTGTTTCTGGGAATTGCAGCCAGCAGTTTGTCAGCGAAGTTTTATTTTGTTATTCATGTCTCTTCATTCCAAATCTTAAATCATGCTCCAAGGCAACAGGCCTTTCAAGGTCTTGGCCATAGCCCTTGCTTCTTTCCCCTGCATTGATGAAACAGCACCTCCAGTTTAAATACTACTTCCTGATCATGCAAATCCAGGCACATGAAAAAGACGGTAGAACTGAAATATGTGCTGATGCTTCCACTCAGATTTTGATGGCAGTAACTGTGGGGAAAAGATCTTCTTTCAGAAAAGACATCATTGCATGTGACCACAGCAGAGTGACCCCAGATTTCCAGCAGTGTAACTAAAAGCAATTTGTCCCACTAAGGGTATCTCCCACATGAGCCAAAATCCTAGTCATTTAGAGGTCTCATAGGATTTTTTTGTTTATTTCTAATTGTTGATTTTACAGGGAGCCTGATTCATGACTGTTAAAGAGAATGCTACTAGGTGCTTGTGCCCCTTTTTAGGTACTAAATACTTAAAAAAATATTTCTTTCTCACCTCTGTTAGTGGAGTTTAAGAGCCTATTTCCCTTTTTTTCTCATTCCTCTCCCATCTCAAAGACACAATTAAGATAGGAATTAAGATAGGAATTCCTTCTTGACAAGCTATTGTTGCTTTTGTTGTTAACATCTGTCATGGGAGCTCTACGCGGTTTCAGGGAGAATTAGAGGAAGGGGGATTTTTGTGAGTCCCAGCAGAAAAGAGTAGATGTTTGTTCCAAGATTGTCCTTTGGTCATGACAAGGAAGACACGTAGTGGTCTTGGCACACAGATCTTAATAGCTTAGCTGAACTCATGGTCTGTTTTCTGACATGTTTCTCCTGGGAGTAGCTTACAGGAAAGAAAGGAAGAGACAACGCACAAAATTGACTTGTGTACTAGAAATTATTACAAGGTAAGGGGAAATGAAAGGAAAATTAACTCTTGTTCCAAATTTCAGCTTTTAAGCTGGTATTTCCCTTTTGGCTCACTTTGTTGCTGATCAACAAATGGAGTTCAGGAATAATGCCAAAGTTAACACCAGGTCTTTGGGGCTGTGATTTGGACAGCTGGACAAAGTTACAAGGAGCCTTAACATAGACCACACACTTAACACCAAATCAAATGCCAGAAAGGCCCACAAAGTGTGCATAGAAGTGCAGCTGATCTTAAATTTGGAATATGATAACGTTAGTAGATAATTGCCCTTTGACATGTGAGCAAAGGAGAGTTATGAGTGCTTAAAGCCAAAATGTTTTAGCTCTTCAGAAACAGCCTTCCAAGGAGAGAGTGCCAATAGCTGTATTGTGCTACACAGGTAAATACAGCACTGCCAGTTGCTCTATTTTCATAATGTTTTGGCTATTCCTTGGTGGCAGTAAGGAGATTTGGGTTCTGTATTAGAAGTTATGAAATAAATCCTACCTAACCATGGAAAGCTATTTAGGACACATTTTTAAGGTTCTAATTTTTTTAGCTGTCTCTTTCTGTTGCAGAAAATGGATCCAATATACTGAGTCTAAGAAAAAGGTACAAAATTAACGAACTATTTTGAAGGCCTTGACCTTAATCTCCCTGTTCTATGATTTTTCCAAATATGATATTTCTGGTTTTCCCAGATCTGGTGTGCAAATAATATAACTGGCATTCAGAAGGAAGTTAGGCCATAAATGAAACTATAAATCTGTGTTTGGAAACACCAAGCCTGGAATATATCTCATTGTTTGCTTTTGCTGTAATATTTTTGGTCTTACTGCTAATGCATTTCTGTCTACTGAGTTCTAAATTATTTCACCAACATCCTGTGCTATGTATTAGGAGTTTTCAGGCACATTAATGAATAAACATTCATATAAAACTCAACTGAGTCAAATATTGGAGATAAACAGCAGGAATATTTAATTTTGAAAGTTTGCTAGGACTATAAGAGAGGAAGCATGGTCAGCAATTACCCCCTTTTGCTTCTACCCTAAATCCTGACCTTTCTTACACGTACAAAGCTTTACGATTCAGATTCATTTGTCTGAATTTAGACACTTATTTTAAATAAGGTGGTACTTTAAATTACATTAATCACAGCCTGGGAGTACCTGTCTCTCATCATTGACTATACAACTTGCTTCAGGCATCTGGGTTTCACACCTGGTCTCCTCATTTAAGTGTTTGAAACCAGATGAAGTTGATTCTACCTGAACACAGCATTCTCAGGAGATTTTCATTAGGGTGTATATATTGAAGGTCTGTGTTGAACTTCCTATGAAAAGGGGATATGATGGACATAATGTGTCATGAATTTGTGAATAAAGGTCTGAGCACTGCTGTTCAATTCATGTAATTATTTTTATGTGGAATTAGGAAATGAATGACAGGCTGATCCAGAATACTTCGGAGTTTAAAAGCAGTAATACTAGAAACAATTTGCATCACGTCAAATGCCAATATTCCATTTTGTGTCTTCTTTTACCTTATTATTTTCAGTGATTCTGCTTTCTGACAAAGAAAGATTTGTTCTACACAGCATTTCAAAGAGAGTCAGAAAAGAAAAATAAATACTGTAATTGACTTTTATTGTCATTGTCAGTGGAAAAAACAGGTATCATTATAAGGCTTCAAATGTTTTCTGGGAAAAAAATTTCCACCAGCTGTCAGCTGTCAGTGATATGTCAATAGGAACAGTTTTACTTCACAGCATGCCTTGCCTGACTGCAGGAAAGTTAATACTTTAAAATACTTCAGATTTGCAATACCCCAAAATATGGAGTTTGGCAAGGTACTTAGGAAACAAAACCAAACCAATGTAGTGCCTTTTTTTTTTTCTTTTTTTGACTTATGAAAGCACATTATAAATTAGAGTGAGCCAGGACCCCAGAAAACATACACTGTCAGACCAGTGCTGGCTCTGTGCTGTCCTAGGGTAGGAGTTTCTATAAAGGGCTTTTGAAACAAAATTTACTTGCATGATAGTTTCATGTGTGTATATGAATGTATGTATATGTATGCATGTATGTATATTTTAAAAAATACAGTGTGTATTTTTTAAAATTCAGTAATATGCTGATGATGAGACCAGAAAGGAAGAGATCTAAAGGCAAAAAATGCTAAGTGATCACAGATATAATCTAATACCAAATCTGTAAAAAATGATACAAGCAAAATTAAACTTGAAGTTATTTTATTAATGTTTCTTATTCATGGATGCAGGAAACATTTTTTTCCTTATTACTAATTTTAATAATTTTATTCATTTGATCTACAGGGTGATTCCCCCTTCCACGTCCCCCACCCCCATTCCACTTCAGTGGACCAAGTGTTAGTACATGATAATCTCCAGGGAAAATAAAGAGGAAAAAAGGAAATGAACAATAGTATAATTTCAGATATAGCAATGAGGTACTAGCTGTAAACCACCACAGACGATTACATCTTTGCACCCTGGGATGGAATTTACTTGCATTGATATTTCCTGATCTGAAAATGTATACATTTTTAGCCTCAACTGGTTTTACACCTCTTTGTGGTCCAATTTCATATGCAATCAAGATGTTAATGTAATATTTTCACTCTCCTGTCCTAAGTCATTTTCATATCTATTTTAATGGGATTACCATAGACTACAGCATGTGTTACTTTTGAATATGAAATTTTGACTGTGTACTGAGCTACATTAGCAAAAGCTCAGCCAGCAGGCAGAGGTGACAGATTGATCCCCTCTATTCAGTGCTTGTTAGGCCACACCTGGAGGATCATGTCCACTTGGGGTCTTCCCAGTATTGGAAAGGCGTTGATTAACTGGAGGGACTGCAGAGGTGAATCACTAGGATGGCTGAGGGCCTGGATATATTAGGAGAGGTTTTTGTTCAGCCTGGAGAGGAGAAAGCCAAGGGTGTATTCTGTCCCCATCTTCTCTAGAATCACCCATTAGGGAGTTAAATCAGACTGTTCCCAAATTACCAGGTTTCGGGAGGAGCTGGGCACAAGCTGCAGCAAGTCAAATTGTGGTTGAACATGAATTTTAAAAAATCATGATGGTAGTTCGACCCTGTGTCAGGATACCCAGAGAAGCTGTAGAGTCTCCATCCTTAAAATTATATTTAAAAAAATAATAATTGAAATGTTTCTAATAACCAAAAGAAAGGAGGGATTGCAGTATTTTGGATTTGCCTCACTAAAGCAGGGATCAAAAAAAGATTAAAAAAGATAAGAAAACCACACACAATATTTTCAGCAAAGAATATGAGAAAAAAAAAGATTAAATTTTATTCTAGAATTTTAACAAGTTTTTCCTTATCTCCAATAACAATGCTGATACCAGGGATATCAGCTGCAACGTGTCCTAACACCTTTCCACCCCAAACTTAGAGATCTAACTTTTCGTGCTACATATAGACGACACCTAGACCAGAGTTTAAACTTCTTCTTCTCAGGAAAGACAAGGAATAACAGATGGTTCCAATTAAAAACAGCAGGACATATTTTTTTTTTTCAACCAAGTAATCTGGGTCATGAGAAAATACTGGGGGTTTTTTTCCTGCTTCATTTTGAAATTGCAAAGAATTTTGAAAAAAGTCATGACTGGAGATCTGTAAGAAAAGAAATGTAATTAAGCCTAGTAGGAGTCAAGCTGCTTTAAAATACCTTTAAACAGATGGAAGAATGGAATGAAACCTAAGGCAATTCCAGATATCTTTTGGAAAACTGAGGAATTATATTCATTCCTCAGTGACCACTGTATTCCAGTGTTATCCCCAATGATTTGGACAATCTGGCATTAAATGCAACTATTTTTAAATTTGTCTGTATAGGTTGTCCAATATAAAGTCTTGGGGGAAACTACTGATTTTCTATTCCTAAGCAGAACACAAAAATCAGCAGTGCACCTCACAAAGTGCAAACATACCAAAATAAGTACTGCTTTCTCAGTCCCCAAACTGTTCACAGAAATAATACTAAGATTTATTTCGTTATTCAGTGTAACACTCTCTCACAGGAGTGTCATCATGGCTGAGGGCTGGTTGTGCAGGAGACAAAGCATTCCTGGTGCTCTTGGTGAAGTCACCTCAGTTATGAAAGGGGCAGAAATCAGTGGCAAGAGGCCTGGGTTCAAATCTGATTTTTTATGCTATTCCTTGTATCAGCTATTGAATATTCAGGACACCTTGTCTAATTAGTACTTATTTCTTCAATCAAGGGGCAGTATCAGTTTGTACAGATGACAGAAATGGCTTTCTGCTATCACATAAGAAAACTGCTTTTTAACTCCAAAGCGCTAAGAATTGTGTCTTGATATCTAAAATGCCAGGCTTCCAGCTGGGGTCAAGCCAGAGTAGAAATCAATCCTATGTATAAACCATTTATCATATTCTGCTCTTAATGAGAAACAATCCACTTAACACTGGAAAATAAATACATAGATAAAAGTCGTTATTTAATTTATGAATAACACCAGTAGTTTAAAAATGGTGCTTTATGTAATTAATGTTTAGCAACTAATAAATTTCTTTACTAGTAATTAAACACTAATTAAATAATTTCCTCAGGAATGTGTTTACTAATGGTATTTCTGGATATCCATTTTCCTTTTAAATGTTTCATAACTGTTGTTGAGTAATTAATGTTCACTAATTAATTTTGAAGAGTCCTGACCCTTCAAGCATTCTAGGAATGGAATTCCCTTAGCTGATGTGTATTCATTTAAAGCTATTCATAGTAAGTCCCAAAAATAGTATAGCTAAAGGGGACAAAATACCAGTGCCTGACAGTTCTGAAATCTATGGATTCTCGGCGAGGTGTGAGTTCCCAGAGGCAGATCTGCAGGATTGGAGTGGCTGGAGCCATGTTGTGCTGTCAGTGACTTGGGGTTGAGCTGCTGCTCCAGTATGGCAACCATGCAGGTGCCTTTGAGTCATTGCAGTTCATAGGTTAAATGAAGTAGCTGAAAGATTACAGTGTTCTGAGTTGAATTTTTTAATGTCTCCCAAGTTCAATGGAAGCCTCTTTCTCTTCTCCCTAGACCCTCACGAGGTGGGAGCTTTCCTAAGGCTCGGGGCTGGTCGGTCCGAAGGAGTGTTCCTGGCACTTGCAGCTGCAGACAGACTCTGGTGCAAAGGTAAGGTCTTTCCGGCTGCCTTGGAGGATGGATGCAGAGACTTTGCAGTGCCCAGCAGCAGCTACATTCAAAAGGTATTTCTGCTCTGTAAAACACCACGGATGGAGTTTCTGTGTATGTGGTGCCACTGGCCTCACTTTGCAGAAACCGCAACAAGGCTCACTCACCTAGACACTGCTCTAGGCTTGGTAAAATCAAGCTGCTTCCAATTAATTATTTCAGACTTAATTGTTTTCAAAATGGAAATTTGTGTTGTTTGATGATTTCTGAGCATGTATCTCTCATCAGGTGCAATTCCTCTGTGGGCTACAGCTTATAATCATATAATGGGTTGCATCTTTGGCAGTAGAATTAAATATGGATGATTTAATTTTGAAAGAACAAGCTGAAGCTACAATTTCATAGGGTCAAATCTCATTTTCATTAGCAGTGGTTGCAGAAGGGTCAAAAAGCTCTGCCTCAGTCGGTCAATATTACAAGATCACAAGTAGCACAATGAATGAGTTAGAGCTGCTTGAATGCACATGACCTGTCTGTGCTCAGCGGTAATTGACTTCAGAGTGACAACCTGTGGGCTTTAAGTCAGAGCATGTTCTTAGCCTGTGGATGTTCTCAGTCGCAGAGTGTTCTCTTTAAAGTGCATCTTTTCAATTCGTGCATATCTGGAGCAGTCAGGAACTAATGAACTACTGAAACCGTCATAAATCTTGTAGAAATATTAAGAAATTATAGAATAATGATTCCTTCCTACCATTGGATTGAAAAGCATGGTTTGGCTTCATTATGGCCCCATGATATTCACAGTCAAAATAAGAAAAGGAAATAATTTGAATGTAGTTAGAAGGGTAGGCACAATTCTGCTTTTATTCATGCTGTGGTAAACCTGGAGCCACTCATGTACAGCCTGGAGGTGGCTTTATTTTTAATTGCTGTATTTTAGTGCTATTTATTGATCACAAAAAGGGAAGGAGTCAACCTGGGAAGCAGAGGTGGTGATATCTGCAAGCTAATACTATACTATGAAAAATGGGTCTCTATAAGAGTAAAGAAAATACTAATGACTTGGTTGGAAAAATAATTAAAGGATATTGGTGACATTTCTGTCAATTGAAAACATGTATTTTTCTTGCTTTTAGTTTATGAAACAATGACTAATTTCAGCAATTAATTGCTGTGAAGGAGAGCTGTGTATGTGAAGTTGACATACCCCTTAATTTTACATTATGCTCCACGAACCTAGTAATTTTAAATGAGTATCATTTAATTCTGAGGACAATGAATGAAATAAAGGAGACCTGGGGAGTTATGATACAATATCGAGGAGTTTCTTCCACTCCAATCAAGTCTATACTATTATTTCTCTTCTGGTGTTTTTGTAATATCTTATTCCTCAAAAGTCACTGTGAGGCCATTCCTACAAAAGCCTGGAAAATGCTCAGATTGCCAGTTGGGAAGTGCAGCTCCACTTTCTGATGCTGCCTTAGCTTTGAGTCGTCCGTGGATGACTGCGGCACGCGGTGGATATCGGCTGTGTCACTGCAGGGAGCGGGGAGGCAGCTTGGTCACAGTGATGCTGCTTCTCCCACAAAGCCTTCTCTGGCATTCCCAGGGCAGCACAAGCAATCCTCTCAGTCTCACACAACAGGAACACTGTACAGAAATGATGGAGTGTAAAATAAATAAGGTCACAGCAGCACAAGACCTTTGCTGGCGGGACAGGACCAGGACGTGACACTACCACAGGCAAATGGAATGGCAAAGACTCATCGGGTGAGACAGGCAGAGGGCAACCAGGGAAACTGAAATGAAGTGATAGATCAAGTAGTAGCAAAGTCTGGCAACACATAATGGATTAAAAATATAGGTTTCCCAAGCCTCAGGTGAATCTGGTAAACCTAAGATTATCTGCTTATCTAGCCCTCCTCTAATTTGACCCAGTGGGATTCTGAGTGAGCACAAGGAGAGAAGCAGGGAGAGGATCAGCAGCTGGCAATCAGAGAAGTGCTTAATTTTCTTTGTGCCATTTATGCAAGTCTGTGCAGTCAGCACTGAAAATCCCATGACAGGTTAGCCTGGTAAACTAACACAAATAACATATTTATTCAAACTCTGGGTATTTTTCAAGTAACTCCTCCTTCCAAAAATCCAGAGATAAATATAAACGTGGACATCCATGAGAGTCATGTAAGAATGTTGTGACTTGTGAATGTTGTGAATGTAGTAAGAAAGTGAATGGGCTTTTATGCATTCAGATGAAGAACAGCACAATACAGAGCTGAGCTCTTGCTGCTTGCTGCTGGAGTTAGGCTGTCAGAGTAACTGAGAGCAAATTGTATGCATTTAACATCCTGCCCTGTGCATGTTCATTTACTCCTTCGGGTGATTTATATGCAAATGAGACCTAAAGCCATAAAGAGAGACTGGGTGTGTCTGCAAAGTGTTGGGCACACCATATCCCTGGAAGAACTTGAGCTTTGAAGGTGCACTTTGTGTGAGGCGTTATTTTGCCAGTGTTAGCCTGCCCTCTAGGTGCTAGATTTCCTCTTTTGAGGTATATTGCACAGGTGGCATGTATAGGCTGGATCTGTGTCTGTGTGTTTGCAACGCACAGCATTTGTTTAAAATCAAATTCTCTACCCAGAACTGGTCTTGCAGAACCAAGCTGCTTTATGCTGTTCTTCTTGTCACAGGTGCCTTTGAGGAAGTGTCAGAGTAAGTGCTTTTCAGGCAGCCTGTGAAGTATGGGGAACTTGCAGCAACAATAAAATAATGGTAGTTGTAAAAATAATAATAATAATATTTAGCAGTGAAAAAATATAACACACAATCAAAATTAGCTCCCTGTACTTCCAAAATTATATATTTTTACCATCTTTACCTTTAAAACCCATAATTTTTAATCTCCATCTGCTTCATGGATACATAAGATAAGATAAGATCAGTCTTTAAATTTGAGAACCAACAGAAGGTCAGTTGTCAAGGCAGTTATCGAGCCAAGAGGTATGAAACTTGATGAGCCAAAAATAATTTGGCACCATTATACCAAAAAACTTGAATTCTGTGCATCAACTAAATACCATAAAAATTTAGCTGAGCAGGGAGAGAAAAACTTCTTGGTTCTTCCTATGTCATGATTAAAGTGGAGATGATGTGCTTGTATGGTATTCCTGTTGTTCTTTAAAGTTTTAATGGATTCAGATCCATGGGACTACAGAGGTGGCTCAAGCTGATGATCAGTAAACCAAATTCATTCAAGTATTGCTTTGAAGAAAGAAAGGATACTATTGGGAGTACAGTGAAAGTTTATGACACCAAGAAATTTGACTTGGATCTGTTCTCTGCTGTTGTATTTCTTCACTGTGATGTCCATATTCACTTAGCTTACTTGTATCTTGGTTTCTCTACTTGTCTGAAATAAGATGTATTAGCACTTTCAAGTTTTTTGAACGGGTACGTGAGCATCCTTTGAAGTCTAGCACTGCCTACTGGTACTGCTTTTTACAGCCCCATGCTTTCTGCAGGCTTCTCCAGTTTTTTACATGGATGCCCTGATAGGGAATGAGGAAGATGAAACCACTCTGCTATGGCCAGGTATGCAGCTCTCTCTGCATCCAAATGGAGTAAATCAGCTTCTTAATATTTATGTTCTGGAAATAAACTGGAAAACAAAGATGAAGTTAATGAGGATAGGCAGTAATGAGGGATGAAAAACATGATACAACTTTGCCTCTCTCGGGAGGGGGAGGTACACAGAGGGCATTGTGTTGCTGATGTATGTGCATAAGGGGAGTAGTGAAGAAAAACAATTTCAAACAATCTGGGGAAGAAATGGACTAAATTGAAATGCCTTTGCTGTCACAGACTATACCACAACTCCTAACCTTTTAAATTCTCCTTTGACCTTGAACTTTGCATGCATGCTTTTCTGGTAGAATATAGATGATTAAGTCTGCAGTAGAGGGAAAGAAAATAACTCTTAGCTGATTACTGTTTGTTAACAAACACCAGGAGAGATTTCTCAGCATTTGAGAACTAGGCACTGCATCTATCTGAAGTACATTTAATGCCATAACTGCTGGTTTGTTAATGTATGAATACTTCTGGCTTCACTATTTCTTGCTGGAGAAATGTCATCATTATGCTCCGATATTACCTGTTGCTTGGTAATTAGTTTGCTTTTCTGTCAAGGAAGACATGTTAGGAAAGGAGCTGATTAGCTCTTGCTCTCATTTTCTACGATTCTTATTCTGCATAAGTGGATGAATTTAGGAGAAGTCACTGAAATTGGGAAGGTACCAATGCCAGCTTATCTGGCAAATTTTTATACAGAGCTCAAAATGTGCTGTGGGTATATTCATTAGATGTAGAGCTTTTGGCAGGGAAACCATGTATTTAATGTTCCTGAGGATCTGGGCTTCTAGGTCATACTCTGTTAAGATGGAGACAGTCCTGTTCAAGCTCAGCAGTAGAACTCTAAATGCCCAAGACCTAAAATTGACCTCTGTGTACTCCATAGATGACTGGAGGGAGAATTGGTAGCTGACATCAGGGATCAAGGGCTGTGGTTCTGGAGTTGGAAGCACATGTTCCAGTGTGCTGAAGTACATTCACAGATCCAGCCATCAGCCATGAAAGTGTATCAAAGCAATAGCATTTGGGAGAAATCATACCTTTAAGTACATTAGCACAGGTTTCAGTAGAGTGGTTTTCCTATCAGTTGTCAAACTTGCTGGGAATATTCAATTTGACTGTAATCAGAGGCTTTTTGTGAGTAACAGGCCCTTACAAACCAAGTGCTAATTATGTGAGGGATGAATGGGTCCTAACAGAGTGATAAATGAATATATCTGTCAGTGATACTGCAGTACATGTCAACTTGAAGTTCATCACATTCCCCACTTATTGTATTCCCTGGGCTCTGCTGAATTACAGTCTCCTTAGGTTCAGATGTTGGACATGCATTGGGTTTGACACTGTCACTATGAGATCCTTGTATTTTAAAAGTTGCTTTAGGCTTCGAAGAAGAAATATGTCAGCATGAACCTTCACAGCTCGGCAGACAGCTCTGGATTCACCTTGTCTGTCAGGTCTTTCTGAAACACCTGCTTTGACAAAGAGTGTCTTCTCAGAGGCACACTGGGCTGGATCTTTATTCCATGTCAGATTCCTATGTTGCAGTGTCTCATGGGTCATACAGGCAATTGAATGTTGCCTGACATGAAGCACAACGGGGTTTGTGCAACTTCAGATTTCCATTTGCTATGAGTAACATACCATTAGGTGTGCCCTGTAATGATCACAGAGGTAGTATTTCTTTAAAGAAACTTGTTAATTTTGCCAAGTTACAGTTTATCATTAAGCAACCACCAAGAGTCACTAGGGTTTCCATTCCTTGCAGCTCAAGTTTATTTTTTCCCCTCTTGACCATTTTTGAACTACAGTGAAATTTTAACAGGCTCTCTCGAGGTCCACAAGAGTATGTAAAGTTCAGCTGCTCCCTGGTGTCCAATTCAAGAATCCCTAGAATAATTCTGTTTGGTAAGCAACACAGTAATTCTCATTCCCTAATTTTCCCTATTCCCTCATCATATGTCTTGAGGGAAGAGTAATCCTTGATGAGTGATGAATTTCCTTTCATGGAGTTTTACTGCATGGTTTAAGGTCCCACTCAGAGACCTTGTTGATTATAAATCACATGCAATTTCTGTCAATGTTTAGAGATCTTGAGTTAATGATAATGTCTTGACTTTTTAAAAATCAATCAAAAAGTTGGTAACAAAACTGCAAGAAGGAATCAACTGTGTTGTTGATGCCTTATGTAGCCTGAAACAACATTGTTTGCTGTCCTTTTTTGAGATGAGAGAGCTTTCAGGCTGCTGATAATGTACAGTCTCAGCCAGACAGGATCAGGCATGCCATAATTTTCAGTCTTTAAAATAGTTATGTTGTTCTGACAGTTCCATGGGATATATATATACCCTTTACAAAACAAAGAAAACAATTTCACATTGATCAATCCAGATGGCATAGGAAGAGATTACTCTTCCCAGAAAATCAGCTTCCTCTGAGGAAAAGAAAAAAAAAGCTGCCAAAGACTTATGATATTTTCATACAGAAATATGAATTTTACTGTTCTGGTTAATTATGAAAAAGTCATTGAAGTTGAAACTGTCATAGCTGTGAAGGAATGCTTGGCTTCACACCTTGAGAAAGGAAGAAGTGCACTCTTAGATTTAGTGGCAACTCAATAAATAATAGGTTGTGCTTTATCATCACTTAGATATGGAAACAAAGAGCAAGAAAATAATGACTTAAACTTTTGAAAATCAAATATTTCTAAACTATTTTTCTAAGCTATTTTTTGGAGAGATTGTGTTTGTGAGATGGAAAACTGGGAGCTGATTGTACAACTTTTAATGAAACATGGCCATGATATTATTTTGTTTATTTAAATTTGTGGGAAGGTAATTGTTTTATGTGGTGTGTACAAGGATTACGATAGCAGATATACACACAGATTCATTCTTTGTAGAATATGCTTTAAAAAATTAAAGATTTTACAATGATTCAAAAATACATTCTTGTTCAGGTTGTAGCACAACACCCAGCATTCAGAAAAGGAAGATCAATTAAATCAGCATTGTGTTTCTTAAATACATCCAATATACTTTCTGGTTAATAACAACAATAAATTTGTGTCCATTTAGGGAAGTGGAATCAGCAGCCTTCTTGAAGCAATCACAAAAACTCAATACAAATGAAGAAAGTCACTATTGTAATTTTATTTGCCTCTTACAGCACAAAATCTCAAAACTTTGAAAAATTCATAAAATGCTTATCATTTTTTCAGACATCTTTAACAAATTTTACCAAAAGTTGTGTAATGAATAAAGGTAGTTAAAAGCAAAATAATTTTAATTTCTAATGTTGCTTTTGATTGTTTCATGAGCAACAGGCATGAATTTAAAAGCTTAAATATGAGCTTCTGCCAGCCTGCAGAGGTACAGTTTCTCTTTGTAACTCTGATCTGCTGACTGATTTATTCCTCCCCTTCTCTCTTTGGTGAGAGTTCAGGTTCATTCAAACAGAATAATTTCAAAGTGATTAAACTCAGTTTCCAGTGCTGCAGGTAGACTTTCACCATTTTCTGCTTGGTTAAGTTACATTACCTTGGAGTAACTGGCTAGAGAATAAGCTTGTACAATCACTTTGCTGCAAGAGGTATTTTAGTGATGAGAGTAAAACCATGGCAGGAAGAAGGAATATTCCAATTGTAGATCTAAGGGCAATGTCACCAGTTTTGATGAGCTATGTTCCTCAAGCTATTTTTGTCCACTGAATATTCATCTCTTCAGGACAGTACTGGTAGCTGAGCTGCACTAATACATGCTGAATCGGAACCAGTTGCTGAACTAGAACTGTGCTTTGTAGCATGTAAGACACTGGAGGGGAGGGTGGTGGGGTGAAGGTTAGAACCTAGAGGTCTAAATAATTCTTCTGAAAGTGGCACTTACAGAGAAAATTTTATTTTGCTGAGAAAATACCTTTTCAACAAAAGTTAATTTATATATGTTCTGTTGAGTGATTCTAAAAATACGAAGTTTACTAAGTTTTCCAAACTAACATGCCCCTAAAGCCTTACAGCCTCCCACCTCACGTCCAAGGAAATTAGGTTATTTTGGTTCAGTTCCTACGGAATTCTTGGTTTACTTTAAGTCTGCTCTCATTTTCCATCTCTCACATGTCCCACATTTAAACCGCCATACCATCAGCAATGGTGGCAGGGTGAGGGCGTTTCATCCAGACTAAGAAATATATTCAGATGTGCTGAAACAAATCCAATTTTGCCATTTACCCTCATCTCCTGGGCTTTCAAAGAACATCTCAGCAGATATTTTACCCCCACATTGGCTAACCTCCAAGGGCTCACTTTTGCTGCAATACTCCCTGACCTGCCTAGTCTTGGCCTACATCTGCCTTATGGCACATACTGTTCCTTTTGTGAGAGATCCAGCTGCAAATCACCCTGACACATGGGAATTCTCTGCTGGTGTCTCATGAGTGCAGCTACAGCAATGGCAGCAAAAATCCACTAATTTCCACTAACTTCACATGCAGGACTTCCTTAGGTTTTATCGTCATTCCAGACAAGCTGCACCCATCTACAAAGACTAAAGTTCCTTCATGGTGGAATTATTTCTTTAAGATTGCCACAGCCAGAATTGTTGGGAGTATGGGCCTGCTGAAGCACAGCACCCATTTACAGGGGCATTTGCCAGTTTTCGACAGCATAAATCACACTGAGAGCATGGCTCTCATGGGAGCCAGCTGTTGGGCTTGCAGCTTGCTCAGAAAACATTTTATCTAGGAGAGGGTGGGTTTTTTCCCTATGTTGCAACACATCTCTCTGTTTACAGGGCATCTCATACTGTCAAGAACTATACATTAGAAATTAATGAAGGCTGAGTTAAAATTATCAAAATAACACTTCATATTTATAAATACTTATGTTCATTATGAATGTGTTATTTGTACATATAATCTCCTCCAGCTGAGGGAATATGGATATTTCTAAACTTTTTTTTCTCATGTGTGTTGCTGGTTTTAAGTTTTTTCGCCACCTTCTTCTCTCCCACAAAATGTTATTTGCTTTTTTAAACAAGACCATGCTTTACGGATGTAAGTATAAGGCTCATGGACAATCTTGTATGATCTGTGGGAACCAGGATCTAGAGAAAGCTTGAAGGAAAAAGCCAGAGCTAAAAGACAAGAGTCTATCTGCAGGTGGATCAGCAATTGTGGGACTAGAGTAGATGAGAGCCATGGAGATGAAGGACCAGTTAAACTGAAAGATTTTATAAAGCCTACTTTTTCCTGTGACTAATCATGCCAATGGTCAGATTCCTTTCCCAGCTGCAAGGACAGAGCACCAGATGAACACTCATAAACCCATTTATTTTTAATAATTTGATACTTGAATTTAGCCAACAGGATAGAGACCTGGAGCAAGTAATGAGAGTAAGTATCTCAATAGCCAAACACCAGAACTGGCGCTTGCCCCTCTCCAGTGTCTGATGCCCTCCACGAATTGCCTCTCATATACACTCATTCCTAGGTTATGACTTGGGTGTAAATTTCTTGCTGTGGGTGGTCTCATCCCTGGTCAGACAATGTGAATCCTTCTCCCGGGCAATGTGGAAGAACATCTGTCAGGATGCAAGCAGGATGCAATCCTGTCACTCTTCTACCCTGCTGTAGGCCTTGGCTTTAAAACAAAGGGATTCCATGTACATTATTGCAGGCAGGACAACGCCATGCCTTTAAATGGTTTCCTTGTGCCTCTCAGAGAAGGAAAAAAGAAACCTCTTATGCTCAGCTGACTGGGACCTCACTCAAGAAATAAAACTTTTTCACACTCGCCTCAAATTTTAGGCATGAGAATGATCATGCTGCGGTGTAAATAGCTGAAAAAAAAAGCTGCTTAAAGTTCTTTTGTTGGCATCTACATAGTTAGTGCCTCTTCTCTGCATCCTTTAGAAGTAGCTTTGCACTGCTGGCTAATCGACATTATGCATGACACAACTAGTAAATACTTATGGTATTTAAAAGAAAAAAAAAGAAGATTTTTTCTGGTGTTACTCAATTTTCATACTGAATGACAGATTTATTTCTCTGTCATGCTTTCAGAAAGGGGAATTAGATCTGCAATTTTCATTTTTCAGAATAAAAATTAGTCCAATGATAGATAAGAAAAATTTTTACACCAAGTTCTGCCTCGTAGAACAGCAATTGCTTTGAGATTTGTGGGATCTTGCTACTTTTCAAATGATGCAAATTGTAACTATTTCTGCACATTTAGAGAGTTATGTTGAATGTATTTTCAGACTTGTGCATAACGATTTTATGGCACATAGGTAAAAATCTGTAATAAAAATGAAATTTTTCTCATAGCTATGCATGCTGGTACTACTCAGTTCCTGAGCACTGGCCACAAGGAGCAGACAAAGAGCTCCTTGGATTGTGTTTGATCTCCAGAATGAACTGGAGCAATGTGAACACTGGTCTGAATTAAGCAGTGGTCCACAGCTCTATATGCTGTGGCTAACACCATCCTGCTGACTGGTCCTCGATTCCTGTTTGTAGTCAACAATACCAGCTTTGAATCAGCTGTTGAGAAAGCTGTGCTAATCCATAGACGTGGAATGAACTTTCATCACGAGAACAAAAATATATTTCAGTCTTCAGTTAAGTGTATTAAGTGTTGTAGGAAAAATAAAACTGAGGTTTAACTTCCAAAGCTGGAAAAAGATGTTTCCTCTTTTGCTTCTCTGTTGCCCAGAAAGGTGATCTGCTTAATTCCAAAGAGCCATAAGAGAAATGTCAGTCATTAAAAATAACAATAATTGAAGAAAAAAACCCAAAACACAAAACTCATGTTTATTCCTCTAAAATTTTCTTAGATGTTTTCCTGGGGATTTTTTCTCTTCCATATAGTACAAATGGAGACATGGGTATTTATAGTACAAAGTGAAAATACATATTTTCATATATGAAAGCATTCAAAACATTTGAACCAACTTTAGTTTTTCAACTCTCATTTTGACAGTTTTGTGCTTTAGCTACATTTTGCTTCTGGAGTGGAAGTGGCAGGCATGGAACAGAAAAAGAAAGCTTATCTCAAATAAACCTTCTGCAGTATTTATTTGTCTTCTAAAACAGCAACATCCAAAATAAGTGCTTATAATAGTCTTGCAAAAGTGCTACTTAACTCTACAGGTCACACCATATACAATTTTCTGGGATGAAATTCTTGAAAAGTGTGAAAAGTCATGTCAGGTCCAGTAATCTGTAGTTTTGAAGCATGAAGAAAGGTTTTGTGGACTGAAACTTCGTTTGCGTAAAACATTAGTGTGTCAGTAAACTTATTTTCCAGACAAACTAGAAGGTTTTCCCACATCCTCTCAAGTACTTTAAAAAAATATTCACATTCAGAGCAGTAATTAAAGCAAAAACATCTGTTAAAGGTAATGTGATTGGTAGTGTTAAAGGCAGTGACCTTTATCTGACATTTTATTATTATGGTTTGACACAGTTCCCTCTTAGGTAGAAGATGTGTTTGAAAGGATAATTTAGTGTACCTAAAGCTGGTGGTGAGCTGTAGAAAATGCAAAGATTCAGATCTCTGCAGCTGGCTGCCTCTTGTGTTGCTGGTGTGATTCTTGGTACATGTGTTGTTCACCCTCTTGAATAGCTGCCACCAACAGATCTCATGTTTGGAACCCTAGGAATGTGCAATACACAATTGAATCTCCCCAAAGAGGGACAAAAAACTAGAATTTGACAACTTTTTTTTAGAAGTACAACAAAGGCGAGAGATAATGCAATGGGCTGGGAGGCTACGAATAAAAATATGGAAAGTTGTGGGGTTTTTTGATAAAATCATTTATCTTGTGCCCCATTAGACATCTGTCTTTGGTGGTGCTCAGGATCTAGAAAGATAGGCATCTATTGGCGTGAGTATTGCTTAAGCTGCCCTTTTCTTCACTAGAGCTATTAATGAAATTCTGGATGCTAATCACTCCAAACAACATTTGCAGCTTCAAAATTTGTTTGATTGCCCAAAACAAATGCAAAAAAAAATCCACAAAACTGGAATTATTTCCAAATGTCTGGGGTTTTTTTTTTCAGATTAAAACCTGAATTTTTAACTTGAGGAATACATATAGGTCTATGAGAACAAAAATTAAATCCTAGCTCAAGTGATTCAAAACACTACTTTAATTCAGTCTGAGGGGAAATGTCGTTACTGCTGAGGCTATTTCCTCAACCACGAGGGTTCATGTCCTACTTTGGTTATTGCCAGACCATTCTGGGTCTCTCCAGTTTATTTAGATTTTTGGTAATCAAAAGCACAATTCAGTTGCAAAGTGCTTCTGCTGACATGAAATGTCACTGGTTGAAAACTTCTGTCTTCCTCTACTGCTGCAGAGCCCCTCATGTCATTTTTGAGAACACCATGTAAAGGGCTGCTCGTGAGCACTTGGTGTTTCCCTGCTGCCATGTCATTTCACAGCTGGAAACTGGCAAATGCGTTGTGTTTCTAAAAGGTGGATACCTGTTAGAAATACCCTTTTCATTCATGGCTACAGCATTAATTATAAAATTAAGAGAGCCACAGAGCTGTCCAGCTGGCTGTCCAGCAAATTTGTCCTTAGGAGCAATGCATGGGGATACTTTGGACAACTACATAATATTTAAAAATTTTCTTACTTTTCATGTTAAAAAATGTAGAAATTCCATCGGTTTGGTGCTTGTTCAATGCCGTTCAATTTTATTCAGCAAGAACTACAAGAGCTTTCATTCCTTAACTTTTATGTCTGGAGTATGTGCAGCTTTTCTGCATCTTAATCATTTATACCATTTTTGGTTAGACACATTTCCTAACTGCTGTAAGTGAAATCTGCTTTTGGCTTAAATAACAGGTACAGTCACTAAAGAAATAAGGATAAAACATAGTCTTAAAGTCAGTGTCAAACCTGTTAATTGCTTGGCTTCAAGGTATATTGATTGACCATATTCCTGCTCTGATTTCCAAGTCAGCAGTCCCGAGAGGAGCCTATCATGGAGAGAACAGATTAACCAACACTAAAGGCTGCAGCAAGGGCAGCTTCTTTTTTTTACCTCATGAAAGCTTTTTCAAACTGTGACGAGGTGGCCTCCTAGATCTTGTGAAAGAAGAAATTAAGGTGCATCCTAGCTTTCCGCTCTGTATCCACAACACCTGAAGGGGCTGACGGGTCAGGGATAAAAACTTTCACTGAGCTGCAGGGCAGAGGAGTTCAGACTCTCTGGGATGGAGTTTTTTGCTGCTGCCAGCCTCTCTACAAGGAAGGGAAGTTATCCATGGGAGTTCTTGGAAGAAGTCTGTCCACAAAGACAGTCAAAAAGAAAAAGGAAAATTCAGGCTGCCTGTCTCATTACATGCCTTGAAGCGGAAGCTAGAGGCCTGTCAGTGGGTGCCAGACTGAAAAGCTGGCTGTGACAGGAAGGGAGGCAGGTGACATTTTTGTTTAAATGGCTGCTTTCATTGCAAATACCTGTTTCCATGGCTGCTTCATACACCTTTGAAGTATTATTTGGCTTCAGAACAGACTGGAAAATGCTGTGGTTTACAATTGCAGAATACGAAGCAGAAAAAAATTATTTAAAAAATATTTTTCACTTTTGTCATTGCTATTTTGAATCTTATGGCAAAAGTTAATACGTTCCAAATAAGTCTCATGGGTGATACTGCAGTTTGTGAACTAAGGGAATAGAGCTGGGTTGTCATGGAGCCAATGATTCTGCTGATTGCCCAGAAATTTCTCACTGGGCTTCAGAGTCTCACCACAGCACAGTAGTGGAAAGAGGGTTACTTCATCTTTCTTATGGATATGCTGATACATCTCTCTTTCTGATTAGAAGCAGAAAAAAAAAAATTATACAGAGGATTTGAAACTGTCCAGGTTTTTAAAACAAAGTAGCCTGTGTTATTGTTGCAAAGGATGTATTCCATTCAGCTGGGGTGGAAATGCATGCTGATTGCCTGTGAAAAATGAAACTGCAGTGCCTGATCTTCACCTAAAGAAAGCAAGCTCAAAAGTCCATGCCCACATCTGTGTCCTGGCTTAATTTTTATATCTGTGTGTCAGGAGACAGCGTGTTGAGGAGTCCACAAAGCAAGAGTTTGACTGAAGGAATGCTTGAGAAGTTAAGCACTGGGACAAGTTTTAAGAAAGAAGGAGATTTTTGTGGATAATGCTGAGACTGTCCAGTTGAGAATTTGGAGTGTACTTATTGTCTACCTTATAGGCTGAGGCACTTGTTTGAGACTCTGCTGCTTTGAAAAAGACAAGGTAATGTGGCATCAGAAAGAGCATGTAAATGTTTCCTTGATGAGACAGCCCTTTAATGAAGCAAATACTCGAGCAGTCGAGTTAACTTCTTTCTACATCAGTCCCCTCTAATTACTGGGAGAAAATAGACTCTGTCAAGGAGGGAAGTGTAGAAAAGAGCACCTTGACATAGCAAAGGACACAGACTGGGAACAGAGCATGAGGCTTGTGAGAAACAGGTCTCTTGCTAACACAAACAAGAGGCTTTCCCAGCATGTGGAGCTAAGGCACAATACTGTTCACTGGAGAATTAACCAGGGGAAAAAATGCTTCTGGTGCAATCATTGGTATTAGTTAAATGCTGGGAAGATCTCCAGGTCTTATTCAGTTGACATATAAACTACATTTGTCATGAGCACTGCCATGCAGCTTTATGCTTTGAAAAAGGATTTTTTAATGAGGTGGTTCAGCCTAGCCAGCTTAGAGGCCTAAAATATGTGGCTCTGTCTCTATTCAGCAAGAACCCTTCTGTTTCCGTATGGGAATCAGCCGTGCTGTTTGTGTTGCATACCTCTCTTGGCATAGCAAAATGGAGTTTTGTTTTACAATTTTTGATATATCAGTTTCATTCTACCAGATTAATACCGAGAAAATGTAAATTTACCCTGGCAGATATCATGTGAGGATTGCACTCAAAATGATTGGTAAGAAATGCTTTGAAGCAGAGTAGATATTCCTGTTTTGCTTTATACTTTGCTGTGACCATGGAATCAGCCAAAGCAAGTCTTCTGCAGTTCACTGCAGTCTTCTGTATGCAAGTTTATTTCCACAATATCTGCCACACATCCTTCCAGCCCTGACACATTTTTTTACAAATCTAGCCTCTGTAACTCTCTTAAACATGGTTCTTCTGTGCATGAAGCATAAGTATGGAATATGCTTGCCTTCTTTAGTGCTCTTAA
Organism: Atrichornis clamosus; assembly: GCA_013400975.1. Lineage (NCBI taxonomy): Eukaryota > Metazoa > Chordata > Aves > Passeriformes > Menuridae > Atrichornis > Atrichornis clamosus. The sequence goes on along the minus strand of WBMZ01006814.1, from coordinate 94,323 downwards.
TGGATCTGACTCCACTCCACAGGACTTTACTATGGGGACCTCACAAAGAGACTGAGCAAATTGTACCTTTGATAAATGTCTTACATGAATCTGAACAAATAATTTGAAAATCAAGGTACTGTTTTGATCTCTGCTCAGCAATAACAGGTTCACTGCAGGAATGAGAGCTCTGCAAGTCTTTGAGTGGGAGAATATGCTCTAAACACAGGTATCTTCAGATGGCATCCTTGAAGCTGTGTATGTAGTTCTTTAGGCATAAAAGCTTACTGTGGAGTCTCCTTTCTCTGAGCAGCAGAGGGAGGTCAAAGAAGAAGCTGCCTGTTACAACCTGTCTGACCAGCAGCCCTGCCAGGTGATCTGACAGCAGAACCACCATGTCATTAACACTCACACCTCTGCTTCCTGGAGCCCTGGTAACTGCTCTGAACCATTCAGTGGGTCACACTGGAAAAGAGAATCAGCTCCCAAAGTGGTGCCTCTTGGGGTGAAAAGAGGAGATGGAAATCATTGGCAAGAGCATGAATTATTTATTTTTATGGCTCTGGGCAAAATCAGAAGTGTTTTAGAACAGTTTCTTGAGGTTGTTATTTTGTTTGTACTTCTGGAACTTTTAAGGGTTTTTACATTGGAAAAATCCTAAGTATTCTGGGCACTAATGTGTATGAAAGAATACAGTAAACATTGTTGCTGCTATCTCTTGCATATATATATACCCACACACACACATATATACATGCATGTATACATAATGCAAGAATAAATAAAATCTGATGCATTTGCATCACACTATGCAGGCAAGATGAATTGGTCACTCAGATGGTGTCTCACTCCTGAAATGCAGCCATGCCCAGGAAGGAACATCACAAATATTGTTACACTGCAAAAAATTTTGAGACAGGAAAGGTAAAAATACTAGCTACAACTGCCTCAGTCAGAGCATAAATTTATACTGTTGTAATAAATTTATCCACTAGATTTTCTTGCTTAGAAAATTCAGGAGCATATCTGATTTTAAAAAAAAAAGTAAAATCAGTGCATGATTATCCCTCTTTTCCCAATCACCCCAGCAGTGTAGCATATTCAAAAGCACTCATCATCTCTGCTTTGTGTGAAGAAAGACTCTTATCACCTCTTTGTGATTTTGTAGTAGTGAGTATTTTTTTAATGCTCTTCCACTGAGCTGTGGATCAGGGTCACACATGTGGCCAGAGAAAAACAAATATAATCTACTATGTGTTTGTGAAACTGGAAACTTTGAAAGCTACAGTGCTCAAGGCTTACAGCAGAAAATTGGACCTCCCTAATAAATCACAGGCCTGTGTTTGCAAGCTGTGTACAACAGATCCTTGCCTATCAGCTTTCCCTTGGATAACTGACTACTGCTTTCTTCAAAACACCCCATTTACATCCCTCTGAATCTAGACTGTATTTCCCTCTCCTTTTTTGCTGTCAGGGGACTGCTGCTTCTTCTCCTTTATTTTTCCTCCTTCCAGGAGCTCTGCGTTCGTCTTTGTGTAACAGACACCTCGGTAAAAAGTATCCAGCAGCAGAGCAGGGTAAGAGTACATGTGTGCTGTTAGTTAAACATACATCCAGTCCTACTGCCAAAACTAGATTTGCCATCCACCTACGCTGTTACATTTCAAGCTTTTGTAAATATCTTTTTTCTCAACTCTTAGTCATTTTTGCATAGTCAGACATAACTGGTGCTTTAGTAAGAGCGACGACTTTACGTTGCGGACAGACAGCTGCTGGTAGCTTGAGCCTATTCATGCCTAAATGTGAATCAAAAAAATGCTTTTCATCTGACAGCATAACTACAATTCTGTAAACATTCCCAGTGTTCCTTATCTTTTGTCTTGGCTGAGAGCAATTTACTGAAGAGCAGACTCAGTGCCTCCCTGCAAAGCTGCAGTGAATGCCACAGGCACAATCAAGGGAGCTCAGTAAAGGTCCTGAGCAACCTGGTCTGATCTCATAGCTGATCCCCCTTTGAGCAGGAGGTTGAACTACAGACCTCCTGAGTTCCTCTTCATCCCAGGTGATCATCCCATGATCCTGTCTGTGATCCTGTCTTATGTCTGTAGGATTCTGTGTGTCTGCACCAGCCAGTATGGCTTTATCACTGCAATATTCTTAGTCCAGGATAGAGAAAATTATGGAAAAATAAGACATACAAGATATACTTTTGGCATAGATTAGATCAGACTTTGCTAGTAGGGCCCCTAAGTCTTGCAAGGACATTGGAGAGGGTAGAGAAGCAATGCAGTTACTTGAGCTGCTATGATTTTTTCCCTCTTATACCTTGACCCATCTCGCTTGGTTCTCCTAGCTTGAACTCAGGTCTGTAAGAAGTCATAGTAACTAGTAGTTAGAGAACTACTAGTATCTGAGTGATATAGCCATCATTCTCAATTCAATATCAGCCTTAGTAAAATGGAAATCTGAAATTATATCCATACTCTCTCATGTCTCAGTTTCCTAAGAAGCAATTTTCCTCTTATTCACTTAACCCACCAGCCATCTGAAGTTTCATCAGCTCAGTGTCTTACAATCCTAGGGTGTCCTGAGGGACTGTGGTGGTCAGGTCACCTGATGGTGGTCTAATCATGCTTTGTTAATTTCAGCTCAAGAGCCAGGACTGCTCATAAACGTACTGTGTGTTAATCTGCCAGGCAAGCATTTTGCTTTCTTTCTTCTTCAGTTGCACATATTTTATGGTTGAATGCTGTTGAAAATTCCTTTTTTAATGTAATGAAGTAGCCCAAAAATATTCTCTGTGGTCACTTCTCAGGTACTTCTGAGCAGTTTACTGCTGCTGAAGTTATTTGAAAACAATGTTTTACCATATTTGATTATTGAATTTGCCTGTGACTGTCTCTAGGGTGAACTGAAAAGAGCAGCCACCTTACCTCTAGAGAGTGGCTTAGCCAACCTGAAATCTACATCCAAGAAAGGAAGTTCAGATTGAGTATCATTTTAGTGATGTCATTGATTGCTTTCTCTGGCTAAAACAATTCCACGACACAGGTATTGACTAAGTAATTAAGGAGGGCAAAGAAATACAAGAAGTGATAAAAAAAAGTGTTTAAAAATAATTGTCTTTTATAAACACTCAACACTGAACAGGAGTTTATCACTGGTTTTAAAAATTCCTCTTTCAAGTGTTCATGTTAATGAACATAGGGTTAAAATCCATTTTTAGTAGAGCAGTTTGGCAGTTCTTTTCATGCAGTCTGTGGTTTAGAAAAACCATCATTTTCAAATATGCCATTTCTATCAGAGTGGCAGCCAGATACCTTAACAATCCTGGGGAATTACACCAAGAATAAGAATGACTATTTGTTTTGTTATTATGAATTTAAAATTGCTGAAATGCTTAGTTGACAAGTGCATTTCCAACTCCTCATGCAGTGAAATCCATTCTCATCAGCCTCTGCTTTGAGACATCTATGCACTATAATACCATCTATTAGAATCTATGTGCTGTATCATTGAACATTATAGATAAACTTACAGATTTTCACCTAATGTTTGGGGGGTCGTAAAGAAGGAGTTGAAATACAGAAAATACTATAATCTCTTTAGCTCCTTTATGCACTTCATTTACTAAAAATCATAAAATGGATAGTAAAATATTTACTAGTATTTTGCAGTTCTCAAATGGCAAAAATCGAGTTTTATAGTGTCTCACTTTTGCAGAAAGACAGCTTCAAACAGGAAGCCACTGAAAGAAATGGACTTTTTAACCAGTGTACTTTGAGGACTAACATAAATTTCATACTGGTCCATGCATCAGTGGAATTGGGACTTTTGGCATTTACAGTAAGTCCAGAGAAGTCCAACAAATGTAGGTGTTTTTTGGTCAACTCAGTAAGACATTAAGTGAAATTTTTGAGAGCTGCAAATAACCTAATTGATGTGATTTAAGAAAAAATAAGAAGTTTCAGTAAGCCATTTGATTTTCTCTTGTAGCAGACTGCTCACCTATTGAGATGTACACTGATTGTAGCTTGCCTGAGGAATGGAAGCCATTTAATTCTGTGTAAGTGTATAACTCAAAGTTTGTGTTTTACTAGGAAAGGTTTTGATTCAGTAAAGCTCTTGAACCTTATCAGAGTGACATTCTTGAGTGAAGCGTGTGTTTCAAGTTCCAAATCAGAAACATTTCCTAATCCTGTAGTTCCACAAAAGGAAAGAATCTAATGGATTTTGGATCGTGTTATAATGTAGCATGCTGGAAATATAATATTACAGTCATCCATCTAAAAACCACTATTTCATAGACCTTAGAGTTTCCATCTTTCAGGTCATCCTTTTCTAATTTCACCTCTACCTTACATGAACCAGTCTGTCCAGTTTAAGCTGTTTTCATTTCAATAGAATGAAAAGCAACCCCTGCCTTGATTGTTAACATCCACCATAGCAACGCAGGGATAATCCTCTTTCCAGTGTAAATCATAATCTGAACATAGTTAACTTGTGCAATCTGTGTGGATTCTATGGATTTTTTCATCCATTTGATGACACTTGAAAATGACTTAATACTGATTTAATACAGATTTAGCACATCCCATTGTTCTACTATTTTACAAATTGTTTTCTGTATCTCTAGGCAGAAAATCTTTTCTCATGGTGTTTCAGAAGGCTTAAAAATTCTATACATTTCATAGTCTCCTATTTCACATGTATTATATTTTCTCTATTATATTTTTGCCACTAAATAATATATTCTTTGGGAAATATAAATACACACATCCTGACTCTTCATGTGTGGGTTAATGGTCCAGCATTCTTATTCTGGAATCCAATTCCTTATTCATGGAAGCATAGAGAACCACAAACAGAAATGAAGTTGAAATGCAAATATATAACTTGAAATTGCCTGCAGAATAAAAATAGAGAAAGGTTTTATTAATTTAAACCTTAATAAAGCATTATATGGCAAACAAGTTTGTCTTTGTTCACTGAGGGAGAAAAGGCTTCATAAGCTGCACCCCCATCCCATTGCGTATTCGGCTAATTTTTGTACTAATTGTTGAATAACCATCACCAGTCTTGTTAACTTAAGCACTTAGCCATAACAAATGGATGCATCCTTGTAAGGAAAGTAATGTCTTTTTTTTAACAATAGAGGGGTTTGCTCACCGAGGGGTTTCGCTGTTAACACTGCCCATTTTTGGCACTTCCATTTCCAGTGTTTCACCAATGGATCCCCAGGATCCAGCTGTGACTCCAGAGCTGTTGGTGAGTGAGGTGGGGACCATGGCATTGTCTGGCCACAGCATGAAGGTCTGATTCTGGCTGACTGGGAAGTCACCCCGAGTAGCCAAAAAAATGCTGTAAAAGATGGAAAGTCCTAAATGCTTTTCCCTTTGTGGGAATTAGGCACCTAAATGACTTGGGGATATGTGGCTCAAAAGAAACCCTGGATCTTCACAGTTAAACACCTTCTTAAAATTTGTATCCACAGAGAGGACCCTAAACAGCTGAATGCAATCCAGCCTGAGGGAGAAACACTTTCTGTCCCTCATGTTCAGACTGTGATACTGTGCGAAGAGGGAGATCAAGTCTTACTGAGGCACAGGAAAGGCTTTTAGGGGGATGCTTACTTCAGAGAGTGGGATTGGGTCCTTGGTCTGGCTCACCACACCAAATACAAGACATTATATTCTCATTTAAGAGCCAGGACCAAGGGCTGGTCTCTTCTTGCCTACTGCCAGTCAGGAAACCATCAGTGCTGAAGTGTCATCCATGAAGGCTTCGTCTTGGTGCAGGTCCTTATACTGAACACTCAACTTTCAATTCCCCTGGACATGGTCAGGTTTTAGTCACCTCTCTGGAATACATGTATTTATTTATATGACACCCAAACCTGCTCTGGCTTTCTCACACTGTCAGTCTGTTTTGGGCTTTGTTGATAGACACTTCAAAGTCACATAATTTTTACATATAAAATTATTAATCAATTTGTCTGTAATGAAAATTAACATTTCTCTAAGAAGTGCATGTGCTTATAGTGTAATCAGCAAAGATTAACTTTTTAAATTTTTCTCATTACTATTGTAATTCTGAAAGCATGCATGTGAGCTCATAAAAACTGCTATTCTGTAATTACAAGTAATAAAACCATGTTGTGGTGGGCAACTCTGGAGTGGCACAATAGAGTTAGCAAATATCTCACAAGAGTTTATTGCTTTTTTGTGAATTAAAAGGTGGAAAGCAAAATGGGATGAAGAAATTTCATAACTACTTGGCTAATTGATCAAATCTGTTGAAATTCCTTGAGTTCATGATATCATGACAAATAAGTATATGTATATCCAGCTGTGCAAGGACAGATATCTCAAAACTGAAATCCTAACTGTATTTTTTCAGCTAAATCTTCTCCTTTCACACACTGACTGCTCTAGCTATGAATTCAAGAGTTCAAGAGAAGCCTGAAATAAGACCATGCATTGCCTGTAATTTACTCATGGCAACAGCAGGTTTTGGGTTTCTGTGTTTACTACATATTTTGATTTCACTGACATAAGAAGGTTTTCCATTTATTCCATTGGAGCTATAGCTTTCACCCATGTTTTGCTGCATATGTTGAATATCGTCAGAACTAGGTAATGTACTTGGGTAGCTAATTCACTTCAAAAGGGTGTTTGAAATAAGCTAAGTTTGTGTTGAAAATGGGCGAAAAGTGCTCTTAAAACCTGTTCTACTCTTTCATCTCTTTGTGATGTGCTTTGTTTTGAGGGATGGCAATGGACAGCACTGAGCTGAAGGATAACACCTGTGTTACTGCACTTGTCTTGCCTGAGCTTCTCCCGGGGAGTGCCGCAGGAGCAATTGGCAAATTGAGAAAGCCAAAGCTGAGACTCTCCTGCTGCAGTTGCCTGTTGGAGATTTCTGGGTCTTTCAGTTCCACCATGTGTTCAGCAGTGTCTGACATGGCAGAGAGTCTGGCAAAAATAGACATACAAATTTATTAAGATCTGTCTATTGATGCAAATGAGATATTAAGTTCAGGCAACTGCAAAAGTACATCATATTGGAAACAGGATCAGTGATGCTTTGTGTTACACTCCCTGTGGAAAGAGGATATTTACTTTTAAATTACTTTCCTAATATCAACCTGTTAAGATATCCAAAGTTTATGAAATACTATAGCAGGGGGGACAATTGCTTGAATTGAAAAAAAGAGAAAAAAGCTAAATTGCTTATTTATCATTTATCAGCCTCTCTCAGCTGTCAATCTAATTCTCCTGCCTTCACTGATCATATTTTTACTGTCTGTTCCTTAACAGATTTTGTTTTGATTGCTTCTGTTCAAATTCTGTCTGTCATCTCAGTGTCTAAGCAGACCATATGTTAGCTTGACCCACTACCAAAAAAACTTCAGTCTGAGTTCACTTGAGAAGTTACTCTTGCTATTATTTGAAGATTTATTAATTTTTCAATGGCATCTGGTTCTTTACCACCTGCCCTGAAACCTGCTTTTGTTTTTTTCACTGCTGGCAAAAAAAAAGGACAATAATTTCTGCCTTCAAATATATTCAGAAATAACAACTCTTTCAGCCTTTCATCCTACCATAAGATGGATAACAAAACTCCTTTGTGCTGCTAAAATGCATTCTATCAGACATACACAATGGGAAAATACTATTATTGCCATTTTGTTGCTTCAGAAGCTGAGGCACAAATGAACAGTCTGATTCAACTGACATTAGTGAAAGGATGGTGGCAAAATGAAGACTGCTGTCAAGCTTGTCTTTGATGTTGGTAAACATTTTAACTTTCTCCTTAATCTTCGGGACTGCAGAAGTCACTCAGAGAGAAAGCACAGCCAATCTTTGAACCCTGCCCTCTCTGGCACTTTTGCTGCTGTTGGTAGAACTCACTAATTCCTTTGCCTCTCCTGCAAAAGCAAGAGAGGAGATTTAGAAAAAGGTTTGGAGACCCCCATTGCTGGCTATTTTGCTCATCTAGCACTGGCCTTGAGTGGAGTGATGAACTGCCTCCTGACTTTCCAGATCCTGGCATAATGACAGGTCTGTTCACTCTCACTAACGGGAAGAGTTACCCAGGAATGAATCTGTAAACAGGGGGTGTCACTTCCTTTCTGCTGCTTTGGCAGTGTCCTAAGCTTTGCATTTTTAGTCATTCTTTTTCTTCGTAATAAAACCCTCAGAGCCTGCATCTGAACCTTGTCTTTTTGCAAGAAAACAAGACCTCTACAGCTTGTGCCCAAATCTGCTTTCTTTGGAATGAATTGTCCACCTTCTCTCTTTAATTCCCTGCAAAAACCCTTCTAAATATTGTGTTGTATTGAGTTTAGCCCTTCAAAGCAGAGTGATATATGAGAATCATAAATGTGGGAAGATACCAATGGGAACGCACTGAAGAGAGCCTTGGGGAGGCAACAGAGAATGGTGTGCTAGACACAGGTAGTTATTATTTGAATAATGCAGAGACGTGATTTGAAAATTCATTCTCAATGTAGTGTTGATCTGGAGATAAGTCAGACCATATATCTCTTTATTGATCAGGGTTCAATAATCACCTATATTTTTACTTGACTTTATAATTCCTACCTGTTCCCTTCAAATAGTCAAATGATAAGCAGTGCATTTGCTAAACAGTTGTGTTGTTTGTGTTATCTCTCCACTCACTCAGAACTATAACAGGATGTTTATCTACTGAAAAAACCCCTGTCTCTCATTTACTCTGCAAAGCACTCCACCGCCTTCACAGTAACTGTGGCTGCAATTATCATTGTTGGCATCCAGAGAAAGTGATTTTTCTATTTACGCTCCATGCCTGGCCCTTGTGAAGCTTAATAAATGAAGTCAGCAGTTACACTATCATTTGATAGACTCATCACCTGATAGCAGTTGCTGAAATATGCAATAAATAAAGGTCCTAGATGGCAGAAAAGGGGTTAGGAAAAAAAAAGAGAAGACTTATATGTTTTTTCAAAGGAATCACGTCTTTTCCTTTTACTCTACGTGAAGAAATTTAATTACAGTTTTTCTGTCTTTTTTTTTTTAATAATATTTACTTACTATTTTACTTTATGAGAAGTCACCTTCAGGAATTCATCAAAACAAAATTTAACTCAGGATGTAGGACACAAGGAGAAAAACATAATAGGAAGCATGGCCCAGCATTTTGCTGAGGTCTTCACTGGCAGTAGCTCGGTAGGGTTTTTGTTCTGTAGAGACACATTAATTGAAAATAAGTATCCAGCAGCCTACACCAGTAGGGCTGTTGTGATGCTCCTTTGGTGGGCCCTAAAACCAGCCTCTCCACAGAGCTGGAAACAGCCCAGCCAAAATGAGACTAAAGACTCAGCCCTGACAGCAAACAGACACAGATCCTCTGGAGACCACTAAGTCTTCATAGTGGAGGAGTGTTTTCTGTTGAGAAATCAACAGCAAAAATCTCATTTCAGCACAAGGCTGAAGATAGGCTGAATTTTACAAATGATACCAAGTTTATTTTTCTTAGTGGGTTTCTTTTTTGAGCCAGACAGTAAACACTATCATGACTAGCAGCGTTTACTGGGTAATAAGTGCTGAGCATAAACTTAAATAGACTATTCACCACTAAGCAAATATTAATACCCACCTACACACATGTATGTTTATCCTGGTACTCCTTTCCTTACATTTTTCAAGTAGACAAGTGAAAAAGTCATTGAAGGAGTTTATCCCACTGGTTGTGTTATAGGCTCTCTGTGGCAGGAATTCAGAAAATACTGATTCTAAAAATTCTAATCCCTGCAGAATCTTAATGGGAGATGCACATAAGCAAGAAGGAAACTGGTGAAAAAAAATGTTGATCTGTTTTACTATGAACTGCTATAATAGCCACTGCAAGTAGCAAAAGCACACACATTTAGAAGAAGTATTATGTATAGGCACCACTGTTATTAAAGCCACTAATAATGAGAAAGCGTGGAAAATGGTTGTGCAGTTTAGTTCAGAATAGTCTTCTCATAGCTGCTTGCACTTTGCCACCTGTAACAGATATTATACCTCCTGGAGATTCCTGGATTGCTTGACAAGATCTTTGCAAAATTTTCATTTGTGGAGAAACATGGATAGATGTGTGTCCTTCCTCTCAGCCCCCTCAAGCACCAAGAAAAGAGTGGAATTATATGTGGATTTGGATATAATGTGATTTCTGCTCCTTTCCTTTTGAAACTTTATTTTGGTTTTTTTTCATGCTGTTAAGCATATCAAACCCTTTTTCTGCATCATAAAGCAATATTTTTCTCATTCTTTCTTCAGTTACAGGTCCTTGGTTCTGAGCCCAGGACCTCTTCTGTTGGAGGTGCTCTTCTGTTGGAGAAGCTTTGCTTCTTCACTGCTCTGAGAATGAGCTGCAAGTCTGGACTAAAGCCAAAAATAGTTTCTATAAACTCAATGTTCATTGGCTTGAGAGGATTCAAAGGCAAGGCTTTGATGAAACAATAAATCCTAGGAAAAGTAGTATCCCTTTTCCCATCAGCACACTCAGAGGTGGCAGTTAGGGTTAGGTTAGTATTTGGGGCAAGTAACAAAGGAAGCAGTGATTGCCTGGCCCCTTTGCTGGTCTTATTCTTAAAAGCATTTAGGTATCTGCCCTGTTAATTCTCAGCTACCCCTCCTTGTCCCGTCCTGCCAAAACAATGCACTAGATGTCAGTGACTACAAACATGGCTATAAATATATATCTACATAAAATATTCATATTCACAGATACGTTGTATATGCATATATATAAAAATATAAGATAAGAGTAAATATTAAAATAGTCCTGCCAGCATGGGCTTATCACAGCTATTTCCAATCTGTGAACTATCTCTATTTTCATTTTCCTCCTTAATGAGGTAGAAACAAAAGGTGGAAGGGCTCAGAAAAATAAATAAACGATGTGCAAATTCAGTGATCCATTAAAAAAATAAAATCAGCCTGTGTAAATTTAGATAATCAGAACTCAAAATATTTTGAAATAATAGTAATAATAATAATAATAATTTAAAAATCATCTAAGCCAAAATGTTCACAGCCAAATTTTGACAGAGCAAATTATGCTACAAAATAAATGTTTCAATTAAATAATTTTTTTTTAATATTATAAAATCATAGTACAATATCTTGTGGTCACTAAATAACTATTAAACATGTTTCTCTGTCTAATGAAGCAAGTTGTGTATTTTATTAAAGGGAACTGGGCTGTTAGGAAGAGCAGTATAATTCTGAACAGTGGTCATATTGAATATTGTCAAAGTCACCAAAAATCTACAAGAGCCTGGTTTTTTTCTGACATGAATCTCTTCTCTTTTCTTCTATGAGTTTTGGATCAAGTCCATTATGCAACATTGTCTGCTGACACCTCCCTGTTCCAGAGAGAAATGGGCTTGCTGATGAAACAGTCGTTTTCTGCCTTTGAACTGAAACTTATACATTATGGATGATCTGATTGAGAATTTTAACATGAAATCCTAGTCAGTTTTATATCAATACTAAAACTGCCATTAAACTCAACAGGGTTAAAATTTCTGTCGGGATCCTTCAGGGAAGTTTGGATCAGATTAGAATGTTAAATCTACCCCATTCTAAAAACAGATGGAAAAAAAATGAGAAGACTCATGCCAGGAAATTCAAAGTTAACATAACTTTGATGCTTAACTCATCTTGGGAACCTTTATTTTTGGAAACATCCAAGATAAGAAAAAGATGGTGACTGTTGAGCCTTAACAGGTTTTGTCATTTTGCATTGCAAAGTTACTTAGATCCTAGGATTTATATTATCTGTGAATATCAGTTCCAGGTTTCAAATTCTAAATACTGAAGAGCGAGAAAAGCTGCTGAAATATCACCTGTCTTTATGGTGCTGAACATGCCAGCGTGTTTCTGAGATGTCAGAAGAACCTCAAACAATACACCAAACCCTAATCAACAGAAGTCATCATAGTTATTTTTTTTTATTGCTCTCTACATCAGCTTGTTTTCATAACACAGACATTTCACTTTATGCAGGAACAGATGTATTTGTGACTATTTGCACTGAAATATCCAAACATTACAGTAAAGCAGCAATTTACAGTTGGCTGACTGTGTCTCATCTTTAGTAGACAATTAGTGAACAATGAAAAACTCATTATCTTCTTATTTCATTACAGCCAGGGAAGCAAACAATTAAATTTGGTGTTTTAAAAAAGATACAAACAAACAAAAAGCATCTTGACTTCCCAGAAAGAACAGAGTGCAAGTAATTCCATCAACAGCCCTTGAGTGAAATTCATCAAAGGGGGGTACTCTAAAATTGAGTTCCCCTTAAACGCTTTCTCTTAACTTTCATTTTTAGAGAATGATAGAGAATAAACTTATCCATTCACCATCAAGATACTTATTCATATTTTATAGGGAGGTAATGAATTTATAAAATACACATATATGTGTAACATTTAAAGAATCTAAGCATCTCTGAACTGCTTTAAAACATAATTATTTTCTTTTTCCTTTCAGATTTGGTTAGTGTTTGACCTAGACTATGAAGCACAGATCATAGTTTCTATCTCAGCATCTCTAAATGTTGCTGATATATATTGACCAAATAAATGACCAAATGTTACCTGAATCTCAAAAAACTCACATATACAGAAGTTTTCACATTGCAGAATTACATGGAGATTAATTTTAGCATGGAAATTTAACTCAATTTTAACAGTTTTAAAATAAAAAATTTCTCATATTTACTGGTTTTCTACTCATGGTTATGTTACCAAAAAGAAATAAATATAAAAGCTAGCTCAGTGAAATCTCTACATGCCACATAATAGTACACAGAAGTCGGTTCTGTCTTTTCCTCTTATCTCTAGCTTTCCAGTACTCATTAAGTCCACTTTTCCACTGATAAAAATCAAACATTTAATTTTCACTGTCAGCCTCTAGGCATTCATATTTTGTTTGTGAAATACATCAGCTGAGACGATTCACAAATTCAGAGGTTAACCTGCACCAATTCTTTATCAAATCTCAGTACTCTTCTTCACACTTTCTCATATGTCATTGCTAGTGTAACTTGAGTTTAGAATCCACATGGTAGACAAGGATTGATGCCTCTCATGCAATTCATCAAAATTGAATTTCACTAAATTATCTGCTCTTATAGTCCAGTATTCTGGAATGTCTTTTTTTTTTCCTTTTCCATTTTTCTGTCTCATCTGAAAAAAAAAATTGATTATTTCATGGTTTTCCTACAGCACAGAATCTTCTGTAGTATATTGAACAATTCATGTCCTGAAGTTCTGATTTGTTAAAGGTTGATTGATGTCACTGAAACTACTTACATTGAACAGAGACAAAATGTACAAAGTTGCTGTAGTTTATACACTGACGTAGGTCTTTCTCTCTGTAACTAAGGACGGTAGAGAGAAGAGGATGCTCCAAAGCTAAAGGAGTTGTCAGTTCACTTGCTTCATGTTGATGTTCACAAAGAATCAAGAAGTCTGTAGGGATCTAACTTTCTTTACTTCTCTCTTCACATCCTCTGTCATTCTTCAGCTTTTATTTCACTGCTTAATATTGACTGATCCTACTTACTTGTTGCCCTTCAGCTTTCATTAACATTCTCTTTTAAAATGTTAGTTCTATTATTTGAGGGCACTTGCTTGTGGGTGGACATCTTGCTAGTATCTTCTTAGGCAAAATATGATGCAGAATCTTTTAATTCCATTTTATCTTTTTCCCTCAATTGTCCCTTATTCTCATAATATCAGGAGCAAAGACTGAAAGTTAAAATTCTTGGTATCATTTTTATTTAATATTCAGCCTGACTAACTATTAAAAAAAAATCACATCATACTCCCACTTAGGGGTTATAAAGCATCAAGTTCTCAGGTGAAGGAAAGGTACAGAAGGGCAAAAGATGGTAATACTTAATCTCAAAGTAAAAGTCACATCATTCTTTAGTACATAAAATGAGCATGTCTGGGTGAAGACCTAGGTAAAAATCGAGACAATTTCATCTGCTTTTCCCCATGGTAATCAGAGAAGAGGTCTAGCGTTGGGAAGGTATTCCTTCTGTGTATTCCACAATGGATAAATCTTTCTCTGTCAGTGCCTATTGATACTGAGGGAAGACAGACTTTGCTGCAGTTATTGACAGGGAACGGCTGATCAGCTTCAACTGGGTGCCCACCTTTCTGGTAACAATAGGTTAGGTGAGGGAAACCCTCACTTAGTGATGAAAGAGCAAGTATCAATTTAGGAGGATACACCACCACACTTCCCCGTCTGAAAAAAAAAGCAGATTGTTGCAAAGAGTAGTTTTTGATAACAAAACACATACATCAGGTTTATGTGGTCCTGAGGAGAACATGTTAGATGAACTCATGAGATTTCTTCCTTATCTTTTGACTCCATGTTTTGGGGTTTTTTTTCTGAGTGACAAAAAGTCAACAGTAGTTGTTTTGAAGAGAGGTAGAAACATCAGAGCAAAAGCTAATGAAAATGACACTGATTAGAGATGCTCAAAGCCCCTGTCCCGTGGGAAAGGTTGATATTCTGACTTATGCTTTGTTCACAAAATGGAATGAGAAAGATCTAAACATCAGCAATTGTCAGGGCAATATTTCTTAAGGAATGTTGCAAAGAAGGAAAAATATTTCATTTTGAAATAGCTATAGTTTCAGCATTTCAAAACAGCATTTGAAACATTTCCTCGTAGTCTCAGCTTTTCACATGTAACATACATATGTTTTTGTACATATATATATATTGGTGTGTTTATGTATATTTAATGTTGATATATTTATTTATATTTCAAATATATTTACTTTTTTCTTTTTGGAAGAAAATAATAATTTCAAATATTCCTACATTTTTCCAGAAAACGTCTTTGGTCACTACATTTGGTCAGTCACAGTAACAGCACACCATCCCATGTCCTAAAGGGCATGTGGACTGTTGAGTCCCATGATAGAAAGAGAGCTGCTTGAAACAGAACTCTACCAGGAAACAGTTCACACTTTGGTTGTGAAATCCTTCTTTGTAGTGACTACGTATCACCATCTTTCTTTTACTGACCTAGGAGGAAATAATCCAATCAATCTCTCAATGAAAACTTGCTACAAAATATCATGATGGCAAAACAAATGCAAATAGCAATTTGAGTCATTTTGTGTGCTCCTAGCTCTTTCATGGTTCTTTATACTAAAACAAAACAGACTTTCAACCAAACAGTTATTTCAATATAGTGCTACAGATATTTATGTGTATATGTATCTGCATTGTGCACTCTAAAAACGCTTTTAAATCTTAAATACAATCGAAGGATTCAAAACCCCAATGTAAATAACATTATTAAGACAATAATGTTCTTTTTAAATTGTTTTAAACAAGTCTTTCAAGTATTACTTATGAGAAGGGGAAGTTTTGTAGCTCTCTGAGGTAACATTAGGTACAAGTTAAGGCTGAAAGACCTTAAATATGCACATATGCAATTTATGAAATAGTGGCACCTTTCCAGAATTAACTTATTGCCTGTGCTCTGGAACACAAGATCCATATTTTGCTTTATAAGTGGTCAAGTAGCTTTTTGAAATGATCAAGAATATTGTTTCTAGATTTCTGTTTAAAGCTCCTGTCTGAAGCTACTGGTGTGAATATACACAAATCTGCCATAGTAAAACTTTGAAAAAGCATTAAGATATTAATAGAAGTTAAGGATCCACTTTCATAGCAAGTATTTTCAGAGTTTGAAATAATTGCATCACTATTATTTTTACTTGCTTGGGTTTAAAGAACACAGAAAATACTTTTCAAGCTTCCTGGCTTTATGTCTGCCTTGTTTATTTGGAGCCTGAGTATTTTAGTATAAGCAGCTTCTGTGGCTCTATTTAATACCTAGGACACCAAAGGCCCCCTTGGCCCAGGCCACTGGCTGCAAATTGTAAAGAATGTCATTAAAAATACAGCAGGAAATCAATTTGCTAACTTTACATTAGTTCATAATGGACATTTTTTACTTTAGCTGTGGATCATGCCAGAATGTTTCTGAATAAAAGAACATCCTGTGAAACCCAAAGTGTAACTGATCCAAAGCCTATAAATGGCAGTTATAAAAAGTTACTATTTTTATTGGGATTTCAACTCACACCTCCATGCTCCAACCCTCACAACTACATTAGCCAGGGATTTCTTTTATTTCAGTGCAAAAGAAAAATCCTATATTTCAAAAATAGTAATTTGAAACAATTATTTAGCATAATAAATAGTAATTTATACATAGTAATATATGCAGGTTTTAAATCAATATAGTGGGTTGCCACTTTATTCAGTGCAAAAACACTTGTGATGGCAGATTGTTATTGCAATTTCCTCTCCTTGAAACAAAGTATTAACCTGCATAGTGACAGTGTAAAGAAAGCACCACAAAGTAGTAACACGAATACTTTTCCAGATATTTTTATTTCAGAGAAAATAAATGTATAAAGTAGGAGTGGATTCACTGGATTTCCCCGACCACACCATTTGAGCATCCAGCTCTCACTGGAGAATTAAGATGGCATAAATAGCAGAGCAAACATCTCTGTTGTTGGACAGTGCTGAAGAGTTGTGCAGTGACCCTCAGTGGCACAAAGATTCAAAGCACTCGTTTGAAAAAACAAAAAATTACAGCAGATACAATCACAGATTGGTCTGACTCGTGGAAGTATGTTTTGTCAGTGACCTCTGCCTAACAATATTCAGATTCTTTACAATATTGGGAGAGTAATCAAGACAGCATTGCCAAAATAAATGGGCATTGTCTTGTTTTTTAATTCTGATTCTACAGAAAATATGAATAGTCAAAGCATGAAAAATAATTTCCTGTATTATTACCCTGACATTGGTTTGCTAAGAGCTGAATAAGAGCACAGTAGACATCCAAGAAAAGTAATTCTGTTGCAAGAACTGTGCTTTCTTATAAAGAACACGGAGACAGTAAGAAAAATTCCTTCAATAACTGCTGGGAGCTTAGGAGAAAACAGAGGTTTGTACATGGCTTTAAGGACTGTGAAAGTCCTTCTGGTGTCACGGTGCAGGGGAGCTGCAGTCACAGACAGGGACACTGACTGTCCTGTCCTATCCTACAGCAAATGGTCTGTGAGAGCTGTCCCAGCACTCACCTGGATCATATGCAATGTGAAAACTGTTTTTCATCTACTACACCACTCATCCAAAGCAGCACCTTCCCTGCAGCCAAACTTAAACAAATCAAGGACCAGATTCTTCTCACTCATCTGCAGTGAAGTCATCTGTACATAACCAGTGCTTTCCTAAAATCAAAGGAAGTTTTGTTTCAAAGATGGATACACAACAAGCCAAGGAAAACCTCTTGTTTTTGCGCAAGGACAATGAGCCTTAGTTTGTTTTGTTCTAAGAAAAATTATCCCTTAACAAGATCAATAACAAACAAGATTAATCACGCATGTGTATACATGCACACTGCTTAAAATCCAGGGATTCAGGCTGAAACTTTTTTTGTGCAGACATTATGCAAGTACTGGAACATATGTCTGATGTCTGGCCCATGGAGGGTTACCACACGTTATTGCATTTTCACCCCTGCATTAAAATAAGGATTTTACAGGATATTGCTTACACAAAGTGTCTTAGCTGTCAGCCCTGCAGACCAAAGCCTGTTCCACAACAGAGCACATGCTTCACACTGTCTGTGCGGATGAAATACTTCCTCTGTACTAGGTCAGCCATGTTAGGGATAGAAGGACTCCTTTGCCTATGGAAGTGATCCCGCAGCCTTGCCCCAGCATCAGCCTCTGCACAGAAACAAGGGCTTAGGGCATGAGCTGTGCTGGGGCTTTGCTCTGAGGCCAGTGTCGAAAATCTCGGCTTAGTATTGGTTCATGCTAAAGATTTGGTGTGTGAATAACGAAAGAAAAATTGCAGAAAAATGTAAATAAAGAGTCTTAGTTAACACCACCGATTAAAAAAGGCTAGCCACAAAAATTACTTTCCTTTTTTTTCTGAGTGTATAGAGATAGTACCTCTGAAATACCACATGTAGGAATGCCACAGAAATATCTGTGTGCCTTTGGTTGTTTATATATAAGTAAGAATTTCGGGTTTGATTTGATATAATTTACTATTTTTTTCTATTTTTTAATCTTTTAAAATATTCATTTTCATACCAGAATAGAAAGATAAAGGAACAGAAGGAGATGATACACACACAGTAGCAACAAGAATTATATTTTCTTTATTTTGTAATAAAGATTTTAGTTTTGTCTGTAGCACTTTAGCTCTCATATAAGTGGATATTGCTAATCATCACTGCAATCTGAATTGTGGTCTGGGACTGAAGCAAGCCTGGAGAAATAACAAGAAACCCACAATCCAGCACCAAGAAAGCAAGGACTGCAGATGTAATTCTCCTACCAATCAGAAGTGCAACCATACACGCACATATACAGAGAAGCACTGCCACTCTCTTTGCTATAAATCCAGGGTTTCTATGATACAATCCTTATTTGTAATGATAGCATTTCCCTTTCCTGTGCATTCTGGCAATTGCAGCTTTCCTGCCCTGGGTTGCTGATAGCAGTTGATAGACTGGTTCAGATGAAATTAGAACTGACCTAAATTTTCACTGCAGGCCTGAAATGCATTGTTATCCATGGCTGGAAACCTTATGATATTTTCCTTCTTTTTCTGTATTTCCAAGTGGTTCAGAAAAAAACCAAACCAAAACAAAACCAGCAAACACTAAAAATCTCAGAAAGGAACAAGCAGGCAAAAAATACCAGATTTGCAAGATTTCATAGGCTTAATCTGAGTAGATTTTCATGAGAGCATTTAGAATAAAATTCACCTATCTCTGTTTGGATGGATACAGTTATTTTTAAATGAAAGAATTTGTAAACATTTCCTCCAAACAATAAAATCTTTAACAGTCAGATTTTTTGTAGCTGATGAGTTTTGGGTTAGGTGTTTCTGGAAATCCAAAGACTGTCTATAGAAGCAAAATTATTGAGAATCCAGCTGTTCTAGTATAGGATCTGGAAGCAATACTTTGCAAAAATGCTTATTGTCAGCTGTTATGCACTTATTTTTAGAAACAAACGCTG
The DNA here is from genome assembly GCA_013400975.1 of Atrichornis clamosus. Classification (NCBI taxonomy): domain Eukaryota; kingdom Metazoa; phylum Chordata; class Aves; order Passeriformes; family Menuridae; genus Atrichornis; species Atrichornis clamosus. The sequence goes on along the minus strand of WBMZ01006814.1, from coordinate 75,209 downwards.
CTACGAATTGTTGTTCTCATTCCCAACATTCCCCTGCCTGAGGGTATGCTCATTCCACATTCCCAAGTTATGTTTGCAGCTCAGGTAGTTATATTTGCTTTAGATCTAATTTAGCAAGTGCAGGTAGGAAAAAAAATGTAAAAAGAACTACACAGAGTCTGAAAGTCAGAACTGGGATTCTGGGTGCTTTCTTGGCTTGCTACCAGTCCACAGCCTGCACTGCTGCATTGTCATGGCTACTGCTGCAACCTGAATGATGAAAGCTTAAGTCTCCTGCAACTGCAATGCTCAACTGCAGAGTAGGTAGACACCTACTTCTCCATCTCCCTGGCAGACCTGAGGAGTGATAGTGTTCCTTCATTTCAATTGGAACCAGATATTTAGGGTTGTAGCTGGACTGAATAGCCAATAAACTCACTCAAAACGTTATTTCATATTTTGACCCAACAACTTGAGTCACAGGGCATCAAAATATCCAAACAGCATCTGAAATGTGAAAAGGTGCAGTTTTTTCCTGAATGAATTGCAATGATGGACAGAGCACATCATGACTTTTCCCTTTAGCTGTGATTTTAAACAGTTGTTTCTCAAAGTCAAGCCAGGAGTAGTGATCTTGCCTAAGAAGGATGTGAAAACAATATTGGTTTTGAGATACCATCCCTGCAAACAGCTGCAGAGACCAGCAGAAAGAGGAGAGCTTGGGAGGAAAGGGGAACTTCAGATTTGTTCTGCATCCTCCCATTTCCTCTCCTCTTCTGTTAAGTGGATGTTCTTCCCTGAACTTGGTGCTTTGAAGCTTATTTCGGACACTGCTCTGCTTTTAATAGGAAGAGCAGAGAGCCCATTACTGTCAGGAAGGGTTTCCTCCACACTTAACAGATGTTGCTTCCTGTCTTTCCACTGAAAGGATGCACACCATGACCATGGAGCTCATGTTCTGGCTCAGCACTTCTATTGTACCATAGTGCTGCTAAAAGCTCTAAGGAGGCACCACTGGAAACTGAGAGTTATCACTGATCCATTTCTCCCTTCACGGTCCCAGGCCAAAATGATCAAGCAGCTCAGGATTTTCCTGAAGGCCAGAAGACTTTTCCTCTGAAAGCAACCAGGTGACCCAGAGCTAATTCCTGACTCTTCTTTCTCATGCTTCATGGCTCAGTATTGTTAATTTAGACTAACATTTCAAAATCATTAGTTAGCTCTTGATTATGTCTCATTCCTGGGGCAGAGCCACAACTCGTGGTTAGTTAGGACCTGAAAGCACTGCTCTAATTAGCACTCCAGCTGTGCAGAAGGGTGCTTTCACAGGGATGGAGGGAGGCAGATGGCTTTTGTGGAAAGAGATGTGATGTGTTCTTCCAGAGGCAAAAGCTTGTATTAAGTACCTTTTAAAATGAAGTGTCTCTCTCTCTCTCCAGATTCCTCCCTCTTTTCGTGCACTGCCAGGTGCTCTTCTGTGCTTCAGTGCTGAGTCACGCAGCCTCTGCCTACTCCAGAGTGCCAAGTGACACCGTCTGACAAAATGACACATCACAGTTGGACTGAAGATGTCTCTAGTTTTTCTGAGAAACCTAAAAGAGATGGGAATTTTATAGCCCAGCCTGGTATTTATAATTCTAACTTGACTCCTAAGAAATGGAAATGCCTGCCTCTAAAACTCTGGATTTTCTGGGGAGTTGCTGGAAATGTGAGCATAGCTGCAGTGGGAAGGAAGGATGTTTTCTGTGTTAGTCATTGACATGGGAAATCTGCATTGTATTCCTGTTTGGAAACAAGCCCCTAGTGTTACCCTAGGCAAGTCATTCAGCCTCTCAGTGGGTCTACTCCATGTCTGTGAAATGGTTTCCCAAATATATCCTGCCTTTTTAGTCTGTTATGGCAATTTACACTGACAGCCCCTCAGTCGGAAGTCAGGCTATGGCTTATTATTAGCACAGCACCTAGCCCAGCTGACCATTATTTCTTGCTTCTAGCTGGTTCTGCAGCATCAAGCAATAATTACATGCCTATTCCAAAGCTGTATTAAAATTTTGTCTTAAAAAATGAGTACTTTAAGTGCTCCTTAAGGATTTAAAGCATCTCCCTTTGTGGAAATGCATTAAGATGCTGCCTTTAGAGTATCTTTTATTCCTAGAAGACTGCTGTTTTCTTTCACACAGAGAATGAAATGAGCTTAGAGAATGACCCAACTAATCAATACTTTTTCCAGCCATTGAATCAGTGGATGTTGATTTTGTCTTTTATTTTCTTCTCCCCTTATCCCCCCCCCACCCCAAGTCTAACCTGAGTTTGCAAAGAATGACTGATTGATCTCTTTGTACAATCATGATGTTCCAGGGAACTCTGCGAAACATTGAATTCTGCCAAAAAACATGAATTAAATAATTTAAGCATTATACTCCTTAAGATCAAACAGAGGAGGCAAAACTAATTTCCATATGAGTGAGAGAGCTTATGGCATGATGAGAGCTACATAGCAAGTCCTTCTGCACTGGGGCAATAGGGTATGAATAGGCGCTCCTTTATGTGATACAGAAGATGAATGCACAACATTTTATGGAAATTAAATATCCTGTTTAGGAACATGAAACCTAAGCCACTTTTCCTTCAGCTGTTTTGTGGTTTCCTATGAGCTGTTACATCTTGCTTTACAGGTCACTTGTACTCTTAGCATATCATATTCTTCTTCTTAGTATAAATTTTGAGGAACACAGGAAGACATTATATTATATGCTTCAATCTCTCCTTTCGTCCCTGCTTTGATGAAGAAAGGATTAGTAGATATTATCACTGATTTCCAGAATCCTCCATTTAACTGAATGGGATTTTTTTCCTTCAAGGCATGATATTATTCTCTGCAAATTAACATGGATTGTGATTACCCTTACTTGACACTTTGGAGATTTTTGACCTCATAACAATTTTGATTATTTTTGTTTATTTTATTTAATTTATTTAGTTTATCTTTTTAATCTAATGAGGATTGAAGAGAAAAACAAAAGTGACAGTTGGGGTTATTCCCTTCCCCCTCATTCATCCAGGCACTTATTTCATCTTTTAATAATCTTAGTAAATAGAAGTCCCAAATATTTATAATCATCATCTCCTTCATCTAGATCTGTTTTTTTACTCGTTGCATGTGCCTTTTCTTGCCATTCAATTACTCTTTTCACTACGTAGGTCATCCATTTGCTTCCTTCCCCCCTCCCTCTAAACATATTTTTTGCTGGGTAGCTCAGAGCCCTTTGGGTATACATTAATTTACCTAAGAACACTTTCTATTTCTCCTCTGTGTCCTTTACCTCTGTTGCCTCATCCCATTGATTTCAGTGAACACTCCTCGCATGTCTCCACAAATTATCTCTGCTGAAATACAGTGTCTTTACTTTTTTTTTAATTCTTTTTATGGCCCCTATTACTAATACCATACATTCTCCTCCTTTCATCTACCATCAGTTTGTGTTACAGTAAGCTAATCATGAATTGCCTCCCTCCTACAATTCTTTTTGATCATTTACACACTGCACTATGTATAGAAAAAAACCTCCAAGAAGCGGCCTACCAACTACTGCCTCTCTTTCCATAGTAGTAATATTGTCATATTTGCTTGAATAGTTCTTACCAAGTTTTTAAGGGGAAGCAGGTTTTTTTTTTTAAATATACATTTTCAGAATGCACATATTTCATTCAGGAGGTTTTTGTTTTCTCTCAGAAAAATAAAATCTTTTGGGATGGTTTACACACACACAAAAAAATCAGTGCACTATGGGAAATATAAATAAAATAATCTCAACATTGTAGGAAAAATAAACCAATTTTCTGACCAATTCACTCTCCTTAAACATAAACTGCCTTTTCCTGAAGACTTCAATATATCCTTGTTGTAAATGTTTTTAGTGTTATTTGCAGTTTTTCAGGTAACATAAAAATAATTGCCAGGGAAGACCCTGAACTGGTGTGAATCTGTTCTGTAAAATAAATGGTGGGTTTTTTGGTTGGGGGTGGGTCTGGGTTGTGGTACTCTGTGCTGTGAATCTCATAATTTTAAGTTAGACTGATTTTGACATTCTGTCTCATGTGATATAAATGTAACCTGTGGCTGCAGGGTAGAAAATAAAAGAATTAGCTGTGATGTCTAAAGATGAAACTCCTAACTTTCTATATGTTTGTGAAGCTCCACCATTATTGGAATTGTTTCTTCAGATCTGGATGAACTGTCAGGCGAAAAGAAAAATTACTCTGTCATGGATTCTGTTACCCATCTTGGTCTCTGGCTATTGACAGACAGGACATAATTTATCATCAGCAAGGATTGGTGAGATGAGATATTTCTAAGGAACTCAATTGATTTCATGCTCATAGAGTTTTACTTTATGTGGTGGTTTAGCTTCCTAGCTGTCCTTCCACCAGCTAAAATGGTGTTACTTTGTGCTATTGCAGTGGATCATAGCTCTGGAATTGTGTGCTATATGCCAGAATTTTATTTGGTTTACCCAGAGTTATCTCGACATTGCAGACCCAGGAGAAATCGGAGCCCTGCTCCTGTGGACCCGTGGTGAGAGAGGCAGTTCTTGATTCAAAAGGTGGAGGGAAGCACACAGGTCCAAAGGGATGGGCCTATAGCAAATTCACATGGGTAGAAATAGGTAACCCTCTCCTGTCTTCTTGAATAAATTAGTCACCTTGTTCATGCCTCTCTGATGCCCCTTTCCAGCTTATTATTGCTTCTTCCACGCCTTATCCATGAGCACATCTTGGCTGAATTTTCTCTGCCTCCTAGCTGCAGAGAGTTGATCACTTTAGTTGTATTTTCTGTTTGCCAACTTTTTGTAGATTTTCTCTGCAGCTGTATATTTCTTGTCTCTCTCTTTGCTTGTGCATGGGCTCTCCTAAGGATACTATATATTCATTATGAGCTAGAGCTACCCGTACTGTAACTCTCAATTCTCCAAAGCCCAAGTGTATGACTCAGGCTTCTGATATAAGTGAGAGAGACCTAGGGCAAGGTACATAGCAAAAATAGCAGTGGGAATGATGTGAGATTATTAGATACATATATTTTTTTTAATTAGAGATGGTCCCAAACCAAATCAGTCATTCCCAATGCACTGAAGTGTTGGGCTAGTTTGATATGAGATCTGGGTATGAACTTTGCAGTTCAGCCTCACCTCTAATTTTAATATTGATACAGTTTTCTATAAACTCACCTCTGAAGGTCAAAACTGAGAGCCAGTTATCTAAGCAGTGTAGGATTTTACAGCCATCTTTTGTGGGGCACCAAACAGTGATATGGTAAAAATGATCACTATGTTTATCTAGCTCATTAAACCAATGAGAGTTTTTACTATGAGCCTCCTGTTGTGCCAGACAGTAACACTGTGAGATGCCCTGATGAAGAGGCAGCACCTACTGCCCACCGAGTGCCACAAATCTGTACAGCCAGTCGTGACTTCGAGCCGTAATGAAACTTTAATTTTCATGTTTGTTCTGCCTGTGTCAGCAGGGAGAAAGTGGAATTGTACAGGGGTGAGAGGAGAGGAGGAAAAGAGTATCTGGTCAATGTGAAATGTAAATAAAAAGCAGAGAGAGGTGATCTTGCTCTGGACTATTCATGCCAAAATAGCTATCTGGGTGGAAAGTTGTTTCCCTTCCCTTTCCTGAATTACAAAGGTGGAACACAGCATCTGGAATATCTAGGAGTGGTGCACTTTTTGCAGCTGACAGGGCTGCAATACAGAAATGAATAAAGTAGCAGAGCTCATTTCTGCTATACTCCCACTCTCAGGTCCTGCCAAGGCTGCTTGTCTTCAGTTACTCATTCCTTGAGCACATTAGAATGTACCCAGGCTCTGCTGGAATGTGTAGAATAGAAAGTCTTTCTAGGAACTTATTTGCAGATGTGTTGGTTGTTTTTCTGGGGCTGTCTGTGCTTAGGGACTACTAGAAGAGGAGGCCTGTGCTCTGGATGTCAGAAAGGTGTTATGGGATTCTTCTCCCAAAATTGCTGCAGGCAGAATTCCTTCGCCTGAATGATTGAAGCAGACTTTAAGTTTGAAAAAAGAAAGAATGTGGTGGGAAAGCAAACTTCAACAACAGAAGCTCAGCTGAAATCATTTGATTAGGACACACTGCTTAGAGTTTGGTGCCTTGTAGGTGACCTGAAACTTGACTCAGGTAATCAATTTAGACCTGACTGCAGCTTCTGCTGCTTCTTTCATTTGTATGTGGTGAACCTGCACCCCTTTTTGTCAGAAGCTATTCAGAGTATGAACACGCTGAAGATTTTGAAGCATTATGTTTTCCTATCCATGAGAGTAAGAGAACTGCTTCCAAAAGACACTCTAACCTTCTCTATACCCTTCTATCAAGATTTTAAAATTATTTTGCAAGTATCACTGTGATGCAGTGGCATGAAATTGTGATATTCTTATTTAGTTCAAACACCTTATGCAGAGTAAGGGCTTCAGAACATGGACCATTAATTTTATGTAATATCTCTGACATTTTATGACTTGGTGATGAGGTTTAAGTTTGCTTTAACTTTCCAAGTGCACATGCATTTAGATTTGAGAACTATTTGTATGTACTGCTGTGTATTTGTGCACACACCTTAAGTGTGCCCATAAGCATCCATATACACACATTTTCACAAAAGCTGCAGTAGAATGTTCAGCCAATCAAACAAAATATGGTTCTTCAAGGAGAATTTCTCCACTTCATTTAATATCAATATTTTTCAAATCCCATTTTTAAAATATCCTTTATTCTTTGCTTGTACTTCTTAATTTCTCTGTCCACCTAATACTGCCTTTACAAACCGTATACATGTTTTAATAAGCCCACCTTGTGGTGTATTCCCAGGACTCTTGTGGTTTATGGCAGAGATTGCACTTTGTTCTGTGTTATTTAAGGACTGTGAGGTCTGTGCAGCAGGAGAGGATGCAGTTCTCTTAAGAAATGCATGTTGGTGTCAGCTGAGATCACCAATGTTTTAGAAAGAGAATGAAGGTAAGAAAAGGGTGGAAGAATTGATCAGTAGAACTAAAAAATAATATTTTTCTATAGCCTGTTAAATGCTTAAGGGGGTTCTTGTTAAAGGAAGTGCTACCAGATAAGAACTTTGTTCTGAAGTTTTTTCAGCTGAGCTTTGTAATGATTCTGTTAATTGAAATCTAGTGGGACAAGGGCTGTATAACATTTTGCTTGAAATTTAGAAATAAAATAATTTTCAAAAGTTTGGATTCAATGTTAAATAAATTTGTTTAGCTTGCTTCAAACAGAGATTCTTCTTATCCTCTAATTATATATAACCTGTGCGTGCACACATGCATATATATCACATGTGCATACTGCTTTTTGGTGTTTTATCTTGTACGTAGGCCAACCAAACCGCTGCATGCCAGGTCATATGTATATAAAGTGTGGCTGTGGCTATAAACCTGGCCCTCTGATTTATACACCTAATCCAACATTGGCTGCAATGCCATACATCTGTAACTTACAGGACTTCAGAGGCTTTTTCAGCCAAAGTATAAGTTCATTGTACAAAACTGCACCAGCTACATCCACAAAATAATGGAAGGCATGTTTATGATGATTTGATATAAATAAACAAGGTTTTATTGCTGTGTTGCAGTTTGGAAATAACACAGCAGAATGCATTTGTTGTTATCAAAAGGGTGAACACAAGCCACTGTGCTGCTGTATTCCTTTTTTCTTTTTTTTTGTGGAAAATAGTTGTTAAAACTTGAAGTGAAAATTTGAGAACAAGCTCTGAGATGAAGTGGGGTCTTACTTACAGCAACATAGCAGAAATCATTCGCTTGCAATCTTTGCATTTTCACCACGGTCACACCAGCATAAGAAATGTGTGACTCCTGCAATTGTAAAAGAGACAATTAATCCAGCCAAAACTGCAACAAATAATTACCTTTTTTAACAGTTTGAATGAGGTGAGAAAATCTTAGCATCCCTAGACTCAAACCCTGATATTATTACCCATGGCTTGCTCAATAATTTTTCACAAATGAAAATAGATTGAAGGATTAAACATTTGAGACACAACAATTCAATCAGAATAATTTATTTATGAGTCACTTTGCAAAACAGTCAGTGTATATTTTCCTGTCTCTTTCTGTGCATGCACTTTGAGCCTTCTGCTATTGTAAATACTGCATGCATTATCATTTAGTGCAGAGGAATTTGCAGTGACTTAATAAGAAAATTGGGAATATCTTTCATTTTACCCCTCAAACAAAGCTACACAGAATTTAAAATGCCTGTTAATTATATGTGAAGTGAATTCAAGGTTGCCATGTGACTACAGTGAGAACGTGTCGCCATTCCAGGTGTCTGAATTCATGTCGACGATCCTTCTCTCGTGGTTTATTTTGAGTTTATTGCAATAAATATCCATATTAGGCCTCTCAAACCATCGTCTGACTTTTTGCCTGTCAAAAACCTCTCCTGATTATCTGCCAATCTTTTTCTTGATGTCCTTGGGCGACAAGAACAAATAACGGTATATTAAAAGAAAGCTTTTCTCTGATGCCTGAGCGAGTTCTACCCTCTTCAGGCCAAAGTCTTGCAGTTACTATAAATCCTTCAGGGTTAGATTCCTACTCAGTCTGCTCTGTGGATCACCTGCCTTCCATGGATGATGAGTGGGTTCTCCCCATTACTCTGTCAATTGATTTATTTCTGTTGCAACCACATTCACATCCTCAATTCCTGACATGTTGTAAACTTTAAAAGTCAAGTTTGAGCCTGACCTTGAACCTCTCATCTCAGTCAGTTACAAGTCTATCCCTAATCATTCAGGTCTGGACAAAAACCAATCTACAGAAATAGGGGAAAAAAGAGGCTGTCTCCCAAGAATGGGTTTATGGATGTGTCCCTGGAAAGCAGCGCAAACAGCAGTGATTTCTGTCCTCAGCAACCCTTGTTCCTGTTCCCACATACCCCACAAAGTTGTGCCACAGCAACCTTGTATGGGACTGGGCACAGAAGTGAATCGCAGAATTGATCCAACATAAAAGTAAACATTCAAAAGAAGTTATGACTATTTTTAATACGGATAAGTGTTTGAGACTGGTTCTTTGCCAGCCTCCAAAAACATCTATTTAATATGTATATACCAGAATAAATAATAAGTGGTGCAAGGGTGACAATAGATGTGCATAAAGTTGGAGAGGGGGCAGCATAGGATGGATGTCAAATGCTCTCATGAAAAATGCCCTTGGAATCATGACTGTACATAAAAAGAAATAAAGTACAGCCCTCTGCAAAAGCCTTTAGAAAGGTGTCACTAAAAATGCAAAGAAAGAAGGAAACTAAATGAGAAGAAGAAACTTGAACAAGGTAAGGGACTGTGGATCAGACAAGGTATTCTGGTGCAAAAGAAATTTTCAATTGAGGTCTTGCTTTGCTTTCTCCATTTCTAGTCTTCTAAGCTTATGAACTGATTTCTGTATTCATCCCATTTTAAAAGAATAATCAACACCTCCTCCAAGTTATATATTTAATTGTAATTGTGAAAACATCAAGAAAGACATATTGAGATACTACAACAGGTCAGCTTCCATGTACTTCTCACCTACGAATGGAAGCAATGTCCCACCACTGCCGTGCCAACGTGGGGCTCTTCCTTTAGAGCCTTTCCAGAGACCTCTTACACATTTTGCTCCTCTGTCACAGTGTTGCATTTGCAAGACTCAGGTCAGTATCCTTTAAAGGTGGTACATTGTATTTGTATTACATACATACAAATATACGTATATGATATTGTACATTTAGAGAGAGAGATCACAGATTCACTGAAAACATCGTGTAAGAAGTTATGAAGCTGGCCCTGCTTTAAGCAGGGTGGAGTGTGCAGAGATGGCCTCCACTGTTAGATTTAAAAATAAATGAGTTTACTTAGAGAATGATTTTGTTTGAAATATACATGTATGTATAATACACAATATAAATATAAATACACACACCTCTATATCTGCATTACGGTTTTAGCTATGTGAAAATACTCTTAGCCCAAACTGAACTAGAATCGAATCTTGCAATTCAAAGCAGTACAAGGGGATGATACATAAGTGTCTATTAACCTCACAACTGAGGTCTTCATTAAACACACTCACAGAGGTTTTAACACATAGTTATATTGGTCTGAAGAGATGGATTGCAATCTAGTGCTTCCTTGTTTAAAAGGTTTACAGTGACTTTTCTGTTCAATTTCCTTGACTGCTTGCTACCTGCCCTCACCCAGCTGTCTTTTAGGTCTTCAGCTGATAGATATGCAGCATGGAGAAATGAATTTTACATTGAGAGAAAGAATTGCTGAACTTGGTAATGACTGCATTGATCATAGCAGCTGAATACCATGTGCTTATAGCTGTTCAGACGTTGAGAGTTCCTCGCCTTTGTATGAAACCACAGTGTTTATGGACAAGTAAATTTTGAGCTATTGGTTCTTGATTCAGATTTCATTTCCCACAAGTACCAAGCTGGCATATCCCTATTGGTTGTAACAGATTTTTTCCATGTTTACCTCTGGGTGTAAGGGGCCAATCCATCCTTTGTGATTTTTACGGCTACCATATATTAATGTGTGCTGTATCTAGCTTGTCATTTTCTTTATCCTTTGCTCTCTGAGTTTATGAGTTACATCTCTGCATAAAATGTCATCATATAACATTGTGCTTTAAAAAGCCTGTTACTTATTAAGAGTGTGAGTTTACACTGCTGGAGACATTTTATTTTCCCACCAGGAAAATGAAAATGTCATTGAGGTCTAACCAGACCCCTGAGCATTTCAGGCAGAAGAAAATTGTTTTTAGGATTCCCTGCAGGACCCAGTAGCCTTTGTGCACATACTGTACATCTGAAATACAATTTTTCCCTCATTTATCTCCCTCCTCTCTTCCTAAAGAAGCAATGACATGATACTGCACCTTAAGGTTCCCACTTCCCCCGTATTACTTTGCTTATTGAAAGATGTGACACTGGAGCTATGTAATTATCCTGGCAGGAGCCATCACTACATTTTCAACTGCTGCTCTAAGAGCTAGATTGCCACCTCAGGCACAGCCCTGAGCAAGGGATCATGAATAATATGTCCCCATTTCCTGTCCTTCTCTTAGAGTAACTCAGAGGCAGTTTAGAAACATGCCAGCATTTTCCCACTCTGCCCTATTTAGATCATACCTGGTTCTCTACAACCAGCTGTGTTGAAGTGCGGATCCCTTCCAGGACTTTACCACTGACTCTGCCCTTCTTCATGCTGTGTAAGCCTGGAAGTGGAATTACTTTCGAGACTGGCTTCACCCACCATCCACAGGGTTAGTCTTCAAGTCATCTTAGGCCACCTTATTCCAAGTTCTGCACTCATCTGGCAGGAAGGAAACATTTGACAATTCACTGATGAGTTTTGGTCATATACATATGCTCTGGAGGCGGAAAATGGTCAGAGAGAAAACTGTCAGGTCCACTAGATGATATTCTGTACTTGAATACTAGTCTTGCTCCAGCTAAAATAAAAAATACACTTGACGCTTTCAAAAGCCACAATGAAAGCTGTGGAGATTACAGTGACTGAAATAAATAGTTCTGCTTTGGTACCTTCACTGCCTTGGGTCAGAAGACCTGACCTGCAGAGGAAAGCCCATGAATTAGTTTAGCTTTGCCTATTGCTGTCCCTGAGATAAGGTACTCACTGCAGTGATAGATCTCTTGGCAACACAAGGATGCTTGGATTTGTCAGCCAAAGAGGAAGAAGAGCTGCTGTGGTGCTGCCCAATGACTTAGCAGCATTTAAAGCTTTTTCAAAAATGCTAATGAAGGGATAAGACAGAATTGCTGTACCTGCATTGGGGCTTCCTCTTCCTCACGGCTGAAGATGAAGTGGAGCCTGTGCACGCTGTAATTCAGATGATCCCCTCTACAGCTGAGTGGTTCCTCTGAGAACCTCTACCACCAAAGCTGGCAACATTTCTCTTTATAAAGACTATATCATGGGTACGTAGAAGTGACTCACAGATATCTTTGTTTTCTCTGACTTCAGCACTGCTGAGATCCTATCTCATAGTGGGTATAAATTTCAGAAGTAAAAGATGATGAAGATCACCTGAGTTAGAGCTAGTAGGAGTTCTGGACTGAACATTTCTTTCTTATTTTAAGATGCATTTTTATATAGTCAATTCTCCATAGAAAAATTTGGTTCATCTTTGTATTTCCCAATTTAATTCAATGAATTATCTCTACATGTATTATATTTTCTGGTTGCTTTTTTTGTGTGGGTGTGCAGAAAGATTAAAAATGGCTTAAAAAATTGTTCCTGCTGACATTTCCCACAGATTTTCATGCTATTTTTAAGTAGTTCTCATCTGTGCATTTTGTACATTACATTTATATTTATCAGCAATTGTATTTTTAAACTAAATATTTTTTTCCTTAAGACTGAAGTGAACCTAAATTGAAGCTTAAATGCAAGTTCTTAATCTCATCCACCAGAGCAGTTAATGAGATTTTTTCTAGCAAAAGTAAAAATGTAAGAATTTGTTGAGTCACCTTTGCCTTTCAGGTTCTTGCCAAACCTGGGGCAGATTTCCTGAGCATCTAGTGGAAACCCGAGAATGCAGTTTGCACCAAGAGTCCATCTTGGAGCAAGCAGACAGACATTGGCTTCTGTATCCTCACATATGAAGTCAGGATGTAGGAAGCCTTGGAAACCTGGGTCAAACCAGAACTGAAAACAATTTTCTGATCCTCAGAAAAGCATTAATTCCACTGAGCATTTGGAAATCTTGCAGTATATGTTTCCTGTTTCCTAAATAAGCATTTTCAAATTTGTTTTTATTTATTCAAGACTAAGTTGAATAATAATTTTAGTAAGAATAACACAACCTTCAGAAACTGATGGTTTTCCTTTTTAGCTTGCTCTATTAGGATTAATTCAGTGTTACACTATTGCTTACACAATTCAAGAACATTGCAAGGTTGGAGGAACAAAATGAAGACTCAAGATTTTCCTTTCTTTCTAATTCATTAGCAGGCACAGTGAGCATTACTAGTTATCGAATAATTCTGTATTACCAACTGCCCCAGATTGAAACAAGGTCTGACTAGTGAGCAGAGCCAATGGTTTGTGAAACAGGAATGGCAGGGCTGGTCATTTGCAATGACAATGAGCAGTTTAGTAGTTTAGATTTTCCAAAATACATTGTATTTAGGAACATCTGATGTCTCTATCACTGTTCTTTTCCTTTCAAGTTTGCTACCTGAAGACACGGAGTTATCTAAGCTCACAAATATTTTATTTCATCTGTACTTAACATAAAGTTTAGAAAGAAGCAGATTTGTTTTAGCTTTTTATTTTGAGAGTATCTGTGTATTGTAACTTAAGCATAGTTTTCCAAAAGGACTTTATATGACCTCACAATATACTTTTACTCCTTTGGTTGTTTTCCTTTTCCTTCATATGGATTCAGGCAAATCTGAATCATCAGGAGCATTTTAGAGATGTCCATGTGGTATAAATGGTAATTCCAGCCTGCAGTGACAGGGTTTGTTTTGGATTTAGGGAAACAGATTAGGCTTCTAACCTCAGAGAGGAAATAGATCAGAATACATTATATTAAAAAGAAATGAAAACAACATTGCTTCATGAGCTACACAAAAATTAAAACCTTCATATCTACTATGGATGAAGAAAAAATTCCCAGAGACAATCATGAAGATATGGATAATATAGCTCAGGTGACTGGCAGAAAGTAGAATTGGTCATCACTAATTACGAGTTTTTTGGAACCTTTCTTTAAGAAGTGATCCCAGCTTTCAACAATGCTGAACAAATAACACAGAGAGATGGTATTGGATTGTGCTCTTGCTGTTGGCTTCACTTGCAGGTTTCAAATTCGTTATGAGTGACCAACGGTGCTGAATCATCTCTGGCAATTTGTCACCTGTGAATGACAGCTTAAAGACCACTACAAAAAAGAATTACAAGATTATATGAAAGGTTTTTTTAGATGCATCTCAAAACAAATGCAAAGAATATATGTAGTCAATAAAAAGAGATTAAAGCAATGTTTGGAATGTGGAAGATGAACTATGAGCAGCTGAAGGAGAATCTTGAAGCAGAAATCCTTTCCAGGCAGAGAGAAATAAAGTCACTTGAATTATACAGATATTTATAGAACTATACACAGAAACTGTACAAAACTTTCTGGCAAAACAACTAAAGCAGCAAATAGTTTGACTTCTGTAGACAACTGACGGTTTCTTGGAATTATAAGCTACATGTCTTGCCCAATGTGATGCAAGAGGAGAAGACAGGAAGATTAAAAAAATTCAGTTGAGCAAGAAACTCATGAAAATTTAGGGATCGACTGTTAGCTTTACAGCTTGGAAATATAAGAGCAAGATTCTAGGGAATATGATGCAGAAATCTGACATATGTCATATTCAGAAAGAAAAACTAATTAAAAATTATCCTCTTAATTTAGTTACTGTGTTCAGGTTTTTATCCTGTGTTGAATCAGGCGTATATTTTTAGTAAGGAGCTGGCAAAGCTAAAGGAGTTTTACTATTTTCCGGCCTTATAAGTTCCAGCTGGTGTCTGGTGTTCTCCATGCTGAGGCCTAGAGTAGCATCCACAGAGTTCTAAAGTCCTCTTCACTGCCCACTAGGACCATGGCTGATTTCTGTGTAAATAGTGTAAAAATGTGATAATTTTAAATGGAAATATTATCTGGGAGCCACTTTTAATTTCATATTAATTTTGTATCCCAAATCAAATATTAGGAAGATGAACGAGGGGTATTTCAGTGACCCATAACCTCAGAAAGAAGTCTCAGCTAACTATGTAAAAGAACACTTTAATTTTGTCTGGAGATGGTAAGGAAGAGGAAATTATCTACTTGAACTGGCAAAGCAATTAAAGGCTTTAATAAGGGAAGATAAAGATACCAGGAAAATAGTTTTGGGCTGGGTTGAGTAGATACGCAGAAAGGGGATCTTTTTAGTATATTGAGGGAAAAACATTAACCCTTGATTAAGACTATTACAACTGTATCTAATAAAGTAATTATTATTAATAATTTAAAATAAAAAGCGTTCAATAAATATTTGTGTTTAGTATCTGTGAAGAAGGAGAATGTACTTTTTGGATGTGAAAATAAAACAACTCCCTGTCCACTAGCAATTAAGAATTTTAAAATAAAGCAAACTTTATCTACAAAGAAAATATATTTTCTAAAATCAAGCTCAGATGAATTCCCTTGGGAATTCTGGAAGGATTTGTGGAGAATATCTTTGTCTAGCCATTAACTTTGGTCCCTGAAGTAAAGCCAAAAGCCTGGGAATGGAATGTAACTGATGTGAGTAACTGTGTACTGACAGTCTACCAGCAATCCTAAGTAAAATAATGGGAAATTGATAAAGTATTCAAATAAAAAGCAATTAAGGTCAAGGAATATAATTAATAGCAAAGTTATTTTATGGAAAATAAATATCAAACAATTTACTGATGTCTGTAGAAGTTTGAGGGGTAATAGAAAAGATGAACTACTCTTTAACTTGTTGCAGACATTTGATTAAGTACTGCAAAATTTATTGGAAAAAAAAGTAGAACTGTATAATGTTAAAAGGGCACATGTTGAATTAATTAAGAATTGGCTGATGGAATTATCTCACTGCTGGAAGCAGCGGTTTGTCTGATGTTATTCAGTAATTTTGTCAGTAAGTTTCATGTAATATTGCTGCTAAAACTGGGAGCTGAGGTGAAGGATGGTAGAAGTGAAGGAAAAGACGGACTAGATTAAAATGCATTTAAAAAAAAAAATCAGAGTTTCACACCCTGTTTCTGTAGCCAGAAGCTACTCTATAGAGAGTGTGGAAAGGTAAGCATTTCTGACACAATGCTCAGACAGTATATTCCTTCAATTTATAAGCTGGGAAGTGGTAGATATAAGGAAGTTTTATAAAGCTTATATATCATACCAAAAGACTGATAAAATAACTGTCTACTTCTGGACATATTTTTAGTAGATTTTTTCAAAACTGGAGCAGATGTAGGAAATAATAAAATTGTGTCGAGAAAAAGGAGAATGTCAAAGAACTTTGTGGACCTCAAGTTAGCATCTGGGTAAGAGTACAACCTTTTTACAAAGGATGCCCAGCATCAATGGGAATCAGTGGATACAGAGACAGAATTGTAACTGGAAGATGTAAAGCAAAATATACCTTTGGTATTGTGATTGGCTATAGAAACTTGGTTTTCTTAACATTAACCATGTAAAAATCTGAAGCCCAGGCTTTTTCTGTTTCTGTAGGTTCTTCCCTGTAGACAATGGGAAGGTATTGCAACATTTTGGAGATGATTCATCCATCTCTCTTGCTTCCTGTTCTTTGCATACTCCATGCTCTATGGGTCACAGAGAGCCAGGGTGACTGGATACTCAAGTTTTAGAAGGTAAAATTACATAGAAAGAATTTCACCTTAGTTTTTCTCTTGAGTATTAGAAAGCATAAGCCTAAAGCCTATCATACAAGCCTGGATTTATGCCAAAATGGGTTGAGGAATCACAGATCTGTATTACTTCTGTATGCAGTGGTAACCCTGTCTAAGAGCCCAGGAATGTTAGCTATGGAAAAAGATCCCTTTCCAATGGATGCACAGCTCCTGGATAGTTTAATGCCCAGATGATTCTGTGTTTGAGAGGAGGGAACTTGTCCGTGTGGCCATATAGCGAACTACCCACATTCCTCATTCGCATTCTTCAAACTCTACATATCCAGGCAAATTTTTGTAGAATTCTCCACTATGCCAGAAATTAAACTAGGATGGCATAAAATGCCTTTGCCATCTGTGAGTGAATAAGTCATACTGAACTTTACTTCCCCAGTATGTGCCTGTTGGTTACTTTTGTACAGTAGAAATACACTATGAAATTATGCCAGTTTATTTTAATTACTCCAGCTTCTTATTCTGACCACTCTCTGAAGGAAGGCAATTATCTGCAGATACAAATGCAATATTGTAGTAGATGAACCTACTGTGATTAAAACAGTAAGAACAATATTAATCATATTATGAGATATTACAATTTCTGCACTCTTGGATCAAGAGGAAAGACACAATTAAATTTATTTCTATATAAATATGTCATTTTTAGTCAGTAAGTAGATAGGAAATCTCTTATTTTTTGAATCATCATGGATTGAAATGCATTATTTTTTTCCTGAAATGCAAATTTTTTTCTTAACACTGGTCAGAAATTGTTTGGAGGCCCCCTTCCCAGCAGGGATCAGAGCAACTTCACTGGAGGTACCTCAACATCTGTTCCTCTGTTCTATGTACCTCTTCTTCTAAGGAAAGGAATATATATGCGTAATTCTGAGGGATTTTTCTACACCTATTTAATAAAACAATGTGATCCACTGTTATGAATTTATTCTGTTGAGAATGGAACAAATCCTCCCTTTGCAGAAAGAGAAGCAGTAGAAATTAAAAGAAAGCCAAACCAAGCTTTTGAGCGTTCCCTGAATGCTTCAGATCTGTATACTTCAAGAATATTTATTGATGATTTTGTAGGCTGGAGAGAATTCCTGGAAAAGAAAGAGACAAAATTAAAATTTGAGATCTCACCATTTCATATGTCCAAATGTGCCAATTATGCATTAAAAATTTATAGCACATATTATTACTTCTTTATGAGTCAAATTAATACTTCCCCCCTCAGGCAATAAAACACATCAGATGTTATCCTCTCTTTCTTCAGACTGATTGGAAATCATGTCTAGATATATAGGGGTCTTATTTTACCTCCTGATAAGATGTGCCTTATAAATAATGTGGTACAGAAATAAACAAAGAATTAGATGCAAAAATACAAAAGCAAATCTTTTTTGTATATCATTGAACAAAGAAAAAAAGTTTCTTTATGTTATTTCAGTTAAGCTCTTCATCCATCTCAGGTCAGGTTATTGACATGGCTAAGCTTACAGGACTGTTCCAGGAGTCCTGTTATAAAATATACTGATTTATATCTAATTTTCAAAATTAAAAAAAAACCCCAAGTTGCAGCCAGTACAACTTGGGAACATTGTTTTCAATTGTATCTTGTATACTACATTGCTCTGCATCTTGGGAATCTGATGCAGCATGGTAAATTTGGGTTGTGCATATATTTGAGTTAGTAAAATGTAGAATAAAAGGCAGATGCCCCCATTAATAGGATTCTTTTTGTAAAATACTTGCCAAAGTTAATCAGACTGGAGGAACAATTTGAGACTAAAAACCTTCACATCAGAGTGTTTGAAGGGATGAATAAACGGTCCAAACTAATTTAATATCTTAATCCCCAGACCACTGTGAAAATCTCAGAGGCTTTTTTCTCAAAGGCCTTTACAGAATGAGAGAATGGATGATAGGAGACTGCTGGTGGCAGGAGCAGTGGTGGGAATGCTTTTTGTTGATGTATGATTATTGGTGTCATATTGTGCGTTATACATGTGAGATCAGCATTTGACTGTTGTAGAATCAAGAAGAGGATTAAAAGAACTGTCGAACAGGATGTCCCACCTGGAGAGAATGGTATTTGAGATCATTATCAATGTTTTTTGGTTTATTACCATAGATACATGGCTCTGACATCACAGATAATGTCTATTTATCTTTGCTTTCTCTCTCTATTTTTCTTTTCTTTGTTTCCTTTTTTTTTTTGGGAGGGAATTTTTTTTTGTTATTTTATTGATGTTGAATATAAAGTAACATTTTATTCCTTTATGTGCTCAGGTAATTATGGGGTTACATTAGACTACTGTGAGTTCCTGTAGTTTTATGTGATTATGATCAACCTTAGCAAAATGAAAATTGTGCTTGCAGGTGAAACAACATCTAACAGAAGCCAATGAAAAGGAGAGAGAAAGTAATTTAACTGTCTAATTAAGAGCCCAATCTGTGTCTGATGGGACAATACTTAACTCAGAACCACTTAGCCTTTCAGGTTTTGTCCACTTAAGAGTACATTATAACATATTCAGTATAGAATTATATACTCCAGGGAATTTATTCAGCTGAAGTACCCACATTTCTGATATCTTCAAGGAACATGGCCCTCATTATATGCCTTGAGTATATAATTACCTTGGAACAGCTACACACCTTGGTGCATTTTATGATCTCCTTAAAATGTTATATTTACTCTTTTCTTCTAAAGCCCTAGGCAGACAAAAAGTTGGAAAAAGAATTATTAAGGTATCTTGTTACAAACCTAGGGATTTGAGTTTCAACCCACTAGAACTTATGTGAAGGCCTTGCTGCAACTGCCAGTGTTTTAAATCAGAATCTGATCTCCTTTTTCAGGGAAATGGTTAACATTGGGTCTAATGGGGTGATCTGACCTCTTGCACAGGGTCAATCCACGAAAGATATTATCTTGCTTCTACCATAATAACCCAGCAAACTACTTGAGCTCTTGGGAGACTTTTAACCTGGTGTTATTCAGAGCAAAAGTCATCAACAAATGTATTATCCAAATCTATCTGGTCCTATTCATGGCTGTGAAAGATAATGAAGGTGCTTTCTAATATCTCGAGGGGAGGGGAGTTGATCAAGCACTTGCAGGTTTTATTTGCCTTCACATATGAAAAAGAACATGTGTCATCCTTTTTTTTCCGAGAGAGCTGTACTTGCACTCCCCTATAAAAAGATGTTCTTCAGACTTTCTTATCCAAAATCTTAATCTATAT
The DNA here is from genome assembly GCA_013400975.1 of Atrichornis clamosus. NCBI lineage: Eukaryota > Metazoa > Chordata > Aves > Passeriformes > Menuridae > Atrichornis > Atrichornis clamosus. The sequence continues at coordinate 55,460 of WBMZ01006814.1, read as the reverse complement.
GTAGTATCCTTCACAGGCCTATTTTTCTGCCTAACAACTCAGATCCTATTTCTGTGGCTTAAATTAGTGTGTGCTGAAGTGTTTTGCTGGGCAATGATATGGAGTGTTCTGTCAGACATTAAACAAATAAAATTATCACACACCACAACACCAGGAAAAAATCCAGTAATTTGCATCATTCAGCTTTTCTCTATGGGTAAAACCATTTTCATATGACCTTAAAACATAAGAAGTATTTGCTCAGACAAAAGGCCCGCCTGTGACTGGCAAAAGTGAAACCAATGAAGAAATACAGTACAAGAGCAAATATTTCTCACAATATTTTCCTGCTCCCCAAGAATGTTCATCTTAGTTGTGTTTGAGATCTCTCAATAAATTTCACATCCACAAAGGTGGATGCATTTAACAGAACAGACTTCTTCATAATGTTACCAGTGGAACTTTTCCTTTGCACTGTGTGCTAGTGTTATATTAATTTTTCTTTTTTCTTCTCAGTGCAGAAGCATCAAACTAGCACAAGAACTTGATCACAAGATCACAAGATCTCAGGCAAGTTATTTTTTCCTGGCAAGGAGGGGAAAACACAACAAGGGTAAAACTCTAGTTTTTGCTATACATTTGGATTTTTTTTCTGTTTTGTGTTATTTTTAAAGCTAATTCTGATTTCCTCCAGCTATAACTCTATCATGACTTGCATTTAAATTAATATCGTTTTCTTCTGTGCTCATTTGAGAAACTGGAAAACTTCTACTGTTCATAGCAGAGTTTTACAAATTCCATATTTGTACCACACTAAAAACAGAGGTTTTGTGGAGTTGTTCCAGATTTGCAATAGGAGGAAACAGAAGGAATGTGATTCAATCTCCTACAATGATTTTGATGACACCTGGAGTTACTAGGTGCTCAGCAGAGGTATCTAATATATATTTACTTTCTACTATTCATATGCTACTCTTAACTGCACATTTATGGTCAGTCACAATAGGATTTTTGTTGTCAAACTAGGTGCCAGTGGTGATTTATGAAAGAAAAATTGTTCACGTGTAAGGGTAGAACATAAAACCAATCAGGTTTTGTTCAGTGTTTTCAATCTTTTTAAGCAACTCTCATTCTTGTTTTTTTTCTTGCCTTCTGTAAATATTGCTTTTGTGTTGTGTGCTGATTAGCAAATGTACCCATCTGATAGAATTTTTAAAATCAAGAACTAGCAACATCTAGAGAAATCAGTAAAGCACGCTATAGACCAGGTTTGTCTCTCTATCCACATAATCTGTTTCACTTGGTGTAAAATGGTATAACTTAAAGAAATAGCAATGGACCTATCAATATTTACATCAGCCAATCTATCCTAGAGAAAGAAGTTGAGTCTGCAGTGAACAGTGGAAAAGGGAGTGCAGACCTACAGGACAGGCCTCGTTGGGTTTTACTGATACCTAAAGGGTTCATTAAAAATTGCCTTTCAGTGTTCCACAGATTTTGCACTGCTCACAAGGAAACACTTGTTCTTACTTGGGTGTGTAATGCTTAACCTCTGGATCTCGGAGTCAGGGAGTCGCTCAGTAAGGGTTAGTCAAAACCTCAGAGGGATTCACTAGCAAAGTTGAAATTGCAATTGTTACCTACTTGCTTAGGGCTTTGTGCTGGTTTCAGCTGGGGTGGAGTTAATTTTCTTTGCAGTGGCTGATTCAGGCGGTGTTTTGGATGATAATATAGGTATGTTGATAATACAGAGATGTTTTTGTTATTGCTGAGCAGGGCTTACATAGAGCCAAGGCCTTTTCTGCTTCTCATACTGCCACGCTGGCAAGGAAGAGAGAATGCATGGGAGGTTGGGAGGAGACACAGCCGGGACAGGTGACTCCGACCGACCAGAGGGATATTCCAGGCCATGGGACATCGTGCTCAGTATATAAAGCTTGAGGAAGGAGGAAGGCGGGGGGAGATTTGGAGTGATGGAGTTCATCTTCCCAAGTAACCGTTACCCGTGATGGGGCTCTGCTCTCATGGAGATGGCTGAACCTGCCCATGGAAAGCTGTGAATGAGTTCCTTGGTTTGCTTTGCTTGGGTGTGCAGCTTTTGCTTTTCCTATTAAATTGTTTTTATCTCAACCCACAAGTTTTCCAGCTTTTACCCTTCTGATTCTCTCCCCAGTCCTGCTGGTAGGGGAACGAGTGAGCAGCTGTGTGGGCCTGGGCTGCTGGCTGGGGTTAAACCCAAACAGGCTTCTAGTGTGTTTTGCACTTTGCAGTTAAGTCCTTTTAATTGTTGCAAGATCTTTATGGGGTTTTTTTCTATTTCTAAATCTTCCCACGTTTTGTAGCTGTTTCATCTTTGCAGTAAGAGGGATGAATTAGTGGAGTTTCTGGGTGATTGGCACAGAGGCTATATGTCTATCTGATACTAGTAGGAACTATTAATTGTCATGATAACCCAATCAGGGTGATACATTATCTAAAGGAAAGTGCTGTACCTGTTGCGCACTGATGTGAGATTAAAAGTAAGCACTGACAGCTCCATGATTTAACCTCTTTTTAAAAATGACATCTAGGGACTCATTTTGTATTTTCTTACAAATAATATTCTAGTTGTTTACTCAGTATATCTCTAGCATCTGAAAGTAGTATAATTCCAGAGTCAGTCTCTGTTACTTTGGTCTGCCACGGGAAGCCCTTGTTCATTCCAAATTTAGACCCGAGCCTGAATTTTTACTTCAGCTGATGGTTGTGGTTAAGGCTGGATGTTTTCCTGAATCAGGGCCTTACTGTCACATCCTTTTTCAGAATGTCCTGTTGTTTTTTATCTTATTGTCTTGTCACAATATATTTTTAGTTCTACTTCACTTTATCATGTCTATATTTATATTTTCTTTCTGGGAATTTCCATCCACTCAATATGTATGTGTAAATGTGCTTTCCCTCATCTCATTACCTGCATTTGGTCAAGGCGAAGCCCGTGCTGATCCCTGCTCATTTTTCTAACATGTCTCTTTCCTACTGTATAATTTTTCCTTTCTCAAAGCTTTTTGCAGAACATCTCAATTCAGTTGGATCCACAGACTTTAATTAATGTCCTGTTTGTTTCATCTTCAAGACCATTAATAATGCTGTTAAATAAAAGCAGGTCTAACACCAGTCTCTCTCTTCCTGGTGAATAGTGTCTCATCTTAATGCATGATTATTTATTCTTACCTCCTGTTTATGATCCTTTAGCCACCTCTCAGTCAACATGATATCGTTCCTTTCTAAGCCGTGGTATGAATGATTGTGATTCAAATTTTAAACAATTCTTGGAAGAAAATAAAACAAAAGCTAATAAAAATACACATAAACATAGTTACTGCTTGTTTTATTGCAGGCTTGTGTAAGTCTTATGGAAGAAGTTTATTATCAGTTTTTCTAAGTAGTCTTCTGTATTGAGGTCCTGTCTCTAGAGTTGTTGCACTGGATGTGTGCCCTTGTAATGAAAGCACTGGTGAAGCTGGTACAAATAAACAGAACTGCTCCTGGCAAATGCAAAGCAAACCTGAGTCAAGAGCCAAAAGCACAGCTGGTATTATTTGTTATAGCTCTGCTGAAATTAATAATTTTAAGTCATTATTTTTACATTGGGAAAATTAAGCATTGGAATGACCCAGTATGGCATTTGGAAGATTTTTATTTGTGTATCTTTGCATCAGGATGAGGTATGTTATTTGCATATATTTTATTAATACGTAGCTCAGCTAAAAGCCATGGGTCTCATTGCAAATCACAGAATCATAGAATACCATGATGAAAGGGGACCTTAAGGATCATTTGGTCCAACCTTTCTTGGCAAAAGCACGGTCTAGACAAGATGGTCCAGCACTCTGTGCTGCTGAATCTCAAAAGTGTCCAATGTTAGGGAATCCACCACTTCCCTGGGGAGATTATACTGTTCTCATAGCGAAAAATTGTCCTCTTGTGTCTAATCAGAAACCTCCCAGGAGTAACTTGTACCCTTTACCCCTCACGTTTCCCATGTGACTCCTTGAAAAATATTACTCTACCTCTTCTTTCTAGCCACCCTTTAAATATTGAAATATGGTGATATTGTCTTTCTTAGGCCTTTTTTTCTCAAGGCTGAATAAACCCAGTTCTCTCAGCCTTTCCTAACACAGCAGCTTCCCAGTCCTTTGGTCATCTTTGTGGCCCTTCCCTGGGCCTTCTCCAGCCTGTCCAGCCTTATAAATGCATAAGGGCCTTTGGCTTGTACTCCACAGGCAGTCAGTCAAGATTAACATTTATGATTTTTCACCTTGAAAACTGATGAGTTTATGTTTGATACCAAATAATGTTCTTATGTAAAATCTTCATGAATAGAATACATGTACATACTTAAAGTACATTTTTCTTATATTTCAGTTTTCTTTTCCAAGATTATTTAGATCAATAAGTAGAACAAGCAGTATAATAAGAAAGCCCACGCGGGGAATAATATAAAACAGCCTTTATCTTGCTAGATTCAGTCAGTTTTGGAGAATCACATTTCAAAACATTGCTTCAGCCATCGTGTGTTTATTGAAGCAGAGCAAAATTTGGGTACCATTTCAGATTTGTTTACAACTGCAAGCACAACAGAGTCATTCTCTGTCCCTGGAGTAAAGCAAAGGAGAAGATTAATAGGATTGTTCTCCCCAAGAAAACCCAACATCAAAAGGCTAAAAACTGGCTTTCCTGACCAAGGTCAAAGTAGAGGATGACTTAGAGAGACTTAGCAGAGCAGAGCTCCTAAGTCGGTTCATATGAAATTACCTGCTTGACTCTAAACCCAGTACTAGTGCAGTGCTGCACCTGGCCTGCTAAGCCCTGAGGGGTGTGGTTGTCCTGTACATGGATTTGAATGGACTCACATTTTTAGTCCCAGCTCTGTAAAAGTAGAGCTTTTTTTTTTGTATTTATACCCATTTATCAGCACAACTCTACCAATAGTGTCCTCACAGCTGAATAAAGTAGCCTTTCTACTGGGATTTAGGAAAAGCTGCCTAGGAAGAAGGTGTGATTTGCTGTGGATATCACAGTTGTGGGAATACCTCACTCCTAGGTTAGTGTAAACTGCAGGTCACTGCTAGGGCCAAGAGGAGTCTCTGTTCAAGTTTCCAAAAACACAGCCAGGCACAGAAAGAGTGTGGTTGTGACTCTCAACGTTAATGCCTGCAGAGATTTGTTTGTCCTGAATTTTTAATATTCGGGGGTTATCTGTACATTTAATTAGAAGTGCAGGTCTGTGCTCAGAGCATAGCAAGGGTTGCTTTGAACCCATCAAGTTTTTCCTTCACAGCTTTGCAGCATCCCAGTAATACTGGGGGTGGGTTTCTTTTTCTCTATTTTTCTTGTAATGTAGGATGAAAAATGATGAGGTAATTTGCCAGCCTTTATGCAACTGGCAGATGGGTTATATTAATATCATAAGAACATATTGTTCCCAATGCCTGCTTAAAAGGAGAAATGCTATATCAGGCCTGGATTCAGCAAAGATCCAAGGAACTTGCCTGTATTTATTCCTCTTTAGCAGAGTAATGATGGTACATACGTATCTGGTTTAATTGAAATAGGCATTTTAACAGGTTTTCCTCTGGGTTGAGACATTAGCAGCACATGAGAAAGTCAATATTCTTATGCCAGTGTTTTGGTTCTGATTGTTTAATAACATTCTCTGACCCAGCATGACCAAGTGCTACACACAGCTTTCCTAGAGTAACTACTACAACACTGTGTTGATATCTGAGTACGTGAAAGATTATAAATAAGAGCCAGGACTTGTCAGGATGTGGAAGACAATTTCAGTTGCTGAACTATGATCTAAAGTATGTCTGTGAGAAATCCGATAAAGCCGAATATTTCATGCACTGAGATTCCAGCTCACTGTGAGTATCATCTTGATTCTGTTGATTACACATAGTCACTGTATAGATGCCATTTATGCATACTGCCCCTCCGCACTTCACATTAAGGACAGGGTTGGAAGTAGTGAAATCTTAAATTCAGAATAGACCCTTCAGTACAGTTAATGAACAGTCTGGCATCGGTAGCATAACTACTGTACTATATAGGCATCTCCAGTATTTTCTACATTTTTCTAGTATTGTCACATTCATATATATGTGCTAATGACTCTAAGGTACCTGTAACATGCTTTGATAGTATGTTGTTACTGCAGACCCTCACCTTTACTGCTTAGAGGGACTCAGAATTCTGCAGATAATTAAACTGTTATTCTCTTGACAGGGATCTAAAGAACATTTCTCCTTCTCTGCAAGCACCTTGCTCGAAACAGAGCAAGCAAGATTTTTTCTTTTATCTAAAAACCACACTGCCAACAGGGGAAGCACAAAAGAGAATATTCCTGATTAGATTGTATCTTCCTTAACTCTCCTTCCACTTGTGCAGCAGCAACACTTCTAAGCTTTGAACAAACTGCATTAAAATTAAAACTGTTTTATTTAAAAACCTGTTACATTTCGACAGGTCTGGTCAGCACACAGATAATAAGGGACTGGGGGAAGGGAAGACCCTTTTTTTTATCTCCTGTGAATGTCTTAGGTAGAAAGCATTACTAGTATTGCAAGATGACAATTAAGCAACAAAAGCATTAACACAAACACTAAGCATAGGAGTTGTATTCTCATTTTCTATTTTTTTTTTTCTGAAGAGAGGGATTTAACTGTGGTAACAGGCCATTTCTAGGGGATTAACAACCTGTAACTTTAGCCAATCTGTCTGTTCACAGTCTCTCTGCATTCTGCCCAGATCGGTAATTCTGGCTAGCAAAATGAATTGAAGCAAGGAACAAAGAAAACAGCTGTTGGTCTGATTCTTCAAATTGACCTGCCTGGGATATGTTTTTAATATTTTTTTATAATTATTTATGCATGATATTAGAGCATGGAAAGACTGGCTTGATTATCTCATGCCCATGTATTGGCATATAACCAAAGAGTGCCTGAAAACCTTAGGGTCTAATCAAAGGCCCATTTTAGTTACCTTATAACCATGGGGCTCAAATACACAACAAAATACTGATTTTAGAAAATTTAGGATCCTTTTCCTACAAATAAAACAGTTTTAGGTGGAAAAGAAAGGCAGGAAGCTGTATGCTGTGATTTCATTGCTCATGCCTTTAGGAGACAGCTAACCTTTCAGAGGCTGGGACTGTGGAGAATATATTCATCAGGGAGGGGAAAAACACTGATGGATTTACTAGTATCTCCTTTCTATTTTATTACCAAAACAAACAGCTGTCTTTTTGATATACAGTTCCATAGGCTGGCTGATAGAACATGTAAGGGGAAACGCTGTCAGGACTGAAATATAATCACTTTTGACTTTGGCAAGGCCAAGATTTTGATCCAGTGTGGGTTTTAGTTAGTGTTTTAGCTTAGATATTCAAAGGCTGTGTTCTCTCTTCATATGGTTTTGTTGTTTGGAGTTTTTTGTAGTAAATCATTACCCCCAGTATCTTTTGAACTTATGATGAATTTCAATCAAGTAGATCAGGCAGACAGTTCTTTCTCCTTCAACTTCACAGAAACTGTCACCTGACTGAAGGACAAACCATTAAATACTGCTCCTAATTTCAGAAAGGAGTTCAATTCTGTCTTTTATCTGTTTGAAAAGAAGCCAGTAAACAAGTACATACTGGACACTGCATACTACTATATATATACAGACAGCTCTTGAATGTGTAATGTCTAGGATCAAATGTACATCCGATACAGAAACACTGTCATTTTTTAGTGAAATATTTAAAGGACATTGGGGGATGTCAAAGGAGATGAAGCGGTAATACAAATGTCTGAGATAAAGAGCCAGTTCCAGTTCTTAATTGCCCAGTGGTTATAAAGATTAATAATTCCCTATAGCACCTTATATCTTTCACACATATTTCATTCTACTGGCTTTCATCTGGAAGAATTTAAATCAAGATTTTTACTTCAAATTAAGAGAAATTTGAAAAAAGCTACATATTTGTCATATCTAAAAGACACAGAATCACAGAATCATAGAATGGTTTGAGTTGGAAAGGACCTTAAAGACCCTCTAATTCCAACCCCTCTGCCATGGGCAGGGACACCTTCTACTGGACCAGGTTGCTGAGGGTCCCATCCAACCTGGTCTTGAATACCTCCAGGGCATGCACAGCCTCTCTGGGCAAGTCCACAACTTCTCTGAGCAGAGACATGATGATCTCTTTTGTATTTATTTCACACCAACAAATAGGTAACAGGATCTTAAATGAAGGGCTGGCCTTGGATCTTATTTGCCTGTTGCTCCTGTCCTTCTATTGACACATGTAACACTTCCATAGGGGTTTATAACGGCTTTTTCAAAAACGGCTATATCTGTGGTGAAGAGGACAACTTCCTGCTAACAGTAAAAAAACTAAAAAACAGATAGAGCCACAGTTGCTGATAGACCTCACCTATAGAGGCTTGGTTGCTTAATAGAATATAGATTCCTAATCAAGGTCATCTACAAATCTGTAGAAGCAGGCTCTGCTAAGGGACATTTCTTTCAGTGCCAGCACAGGGAGTGGGAAGTGGTAGTGGTCTACTACCAAAAGTAGACAAGAGTAGGTGCTGAGGAGGGAATATTCTGAGACATGACCCTCATATCCTTGTTCTGACCTGGAGGAGACGGCAACATTCAAATAGGAATTCGGTCTGTGGTCCATTTCTTGCACTAACACAGTTGTATATATTCTGGCTTATGAACTCAGGCTCGAGAGAGCTGCAGTGATTGACACTGCAGGGCTGTGTAATGCAGCTACCAGGAGAGTATTGGTTCAAGCCAAAATTCTTTTTCTACTGCAGGAAATGTTAGTACGTACATATTCTCACTTTCCCAGCTTACCTCTTAGAACAACTTGTGAGGTACAGGATATTGCAGGTGCCTTGGCAGTAGCTGATGGTGTAGTTTGTGTCCTTTCAGAGAGGCAATGGTAGATCTCTACCACATCTGGGTGACCCTTTACATAACTGCATGATAAAAGAGAACATTGGCACGTCTCTCTGAAATGCTTTGTATAGTGGCGTCCAAACTACTAAATAGGTTGGGAAAATGTGTTCTGGCCTGATTTGCTGCTGCAAGGAGTGCCTCCCACTGAAAAACACATAGGGCTTGAACACTATCAAGTTTTACACAGTTGGCCTTAGCACCTGTACTAATAGTTATTACCCTAAAAATTCAGGACCTATGAATTCTATGTATGTTAGAGGGTTTGAGGGCTATGACAGTGAGATTTAGGCATGTACTTCCTCTGGTAAATCTAATCTATGGCCTTCCTTCCAGATTGCTGATTGCTAGAGTGGAGCAAATCCTTGTACAGCTTAAATCACTATTCACTTTCTTGGCGGTGGTAGGATGCTAAATACTCGCACATACTGTGCAAAGATTAACACTTGTTCAGACGGAAGGTGGCAAAAGAGCTGTTGGTTCTTAAAGATTCTGTAGCAGCTGCCACGAATCTGGAAAAGTTCCTCCAGGTAAAAGCACAACCCAATCTACTGCCTTATTTCTGGGCTTCCTCAGTCAGCTGGGACTAATTAAGATAACTGGGCTATAAAATGGCAGTGAAAAGCATTTCCTGCCTCTTCTGGGTAGCTGATTTGCTGGGGTGGATTTTGATGCATTATGAGTGGTGAAAGAAATGGAGCATGTTAATGCTACTGGCCAGGGAGAAGGGGAAGTTGTGGAATTCAGTGCTCTGCTAGAAACTTGCCCCCTTAATGAGGTGATCATAAAATGCCAATTCCCCAAAGCTAGCACATATTTTTGTATAGTATCTTTATTTTTATATGGGGTAGGGATAGCTATTTTTCCTCTTTCTCTGACAGCAGGCTGACCAAATACTACTCAAAGGAGTACTGTGGCTGCACCAGGCTTTCCTCTTTCCTTTGGCTGTACAGTTCTCAATTAGCTTTTAAGTTGCATTATAGATCTGCTAACAGTTGTGCAGTTAAATCATTAATTACCTTCTCAGTCAGTTGGGAACTCAATTTCACTTTGGTTTGCAGTTTGTGCTCCACAGTAGATTACTTAGGAAATCCATAAACATCTTCAGACGGTATAATTCAAAGAAGTTAATGATGAGGAAGTTTAGACAATTTTATCACAAAATAATTCTTAGTTAGGCATGTGAAATAGTGTTTATGAGGAAGAGGGTTTTAGCTGTGCAAATATCAGCTATGTAAGAAAATGGAATGAGAAATTATCTGGGGTTTTTTTCCCCAATGAGTAAGAAAATTATTACTGTTGTTGTTATTATTATTTCTGTCTAAAAGATTAAGGGGGAAATAAGGATTCAGAGGCTAACTGGATTGGGGGTCAAAACATCTTGAGATTGTTTATGGATCTGTTTCTGACCTGTGGTCTAAGCAAGTCTCTGTGCTTCTGAGTTCTGGCTTATTTGTCACCCTTTACTTAAATTAGAAATCTTCATCACAATCTGTTGTTTATATATTTACACCTACCCCAGTACAATCCTAATTTCAATTTGCATGCTAAAGAAATTCTCTATTGCTACTAACAAATACACATTGAAATGCAGCAAAGCTTCTAGATGTATTGTGGGCTTTGTCTTGGGATGGAGGCAAAGGTTTCTACTGTAAGCTTTTCAAAGTCTGTTGATTTGCTAATTAATCTAATTACTCTAGTGTGTTTCAAGGCTGCCGTAGTCCAAACATTATTTACTTTGGAGCACGGAGGCCTGGGCTCCTTTCTCTGGACAGAAAAGCAAAGCTATCTGGAGAGAGTATTATCACCCTGTCTAAATTGTAAGAATAACAGCAGAGAATTTTTTTGGTTTTTTTACAGTACCTGATGGTCATTTATCAGGGAGCAGGAGTTCCAAGAGGGAATTCTGGGGTCTGGTGTTAAAGGATGTATTCTAATATAAGAAACACCCATCAGAAAACTGTTTTCTGAGAACTGATAAAGCACTTCTACTAGAGGTGTAAAGTGTTTAAAATTAAAGCTGTCACTTTGCCATGTGTTCTCGGATTGGGGCAATCTTACCTTTCCTTCCCAAACAGACTGAAAACCAAATTGTGAACATGCCTCCAACCTGTTTTGCTGTGCTAGCGACAGGAATGTTGTTATGGAACAATTATTTTTCTCATAAGTTATGAAACTGGAGAAGAGGTCAGAGTTGAGAAACTGATGTATAAAAATGGGAGTTGAATTCCAGTGAATGGAAATGATCTCCCTAATCCAGGAGAAATAAGTGAGACCCCTCTAAAACAAAAAGAAAATAGAAGAAACTGGGATGAAAACAATAGGAGGAGAAACAGAAGGACAGGCTGAGCTATGTTGAATGGCTCTAGACAAGCTGACAGGGTTTCTGACTGTCTTCTTTTATGGATCTCAGATTTATTCAGATGAGGGATGAACAATTAACAAGATAGAGCTTCAAATAAAATGGTATGGTATATAAAATTGAATGAAAACGCAGAAGCTTAATGGAGGTCTTTGCCTCCTGATACAATTCTATTTTGCATTTGACTCCCCACTGTTCCCTGGGAAAGGCCAGCATGCAAAAATTCTTTATATTCCTTCATTAATAATTTGCTTCCATTATGTCAAGTTTTTCCTCTGGTGCTGTAAGAGGGTAAAAGAGCTCTATTTTGTAATTATAATCATTTTACTTACATGATAAAACCGAAATGTTTTGTTAGCAACAAATTTTCTCAATCTTCTACAATACAATTTTAACTATGACCAGAGAGTTGACTGCTCTATTAACAATGGGGATGGGTTGAATGTGGCTGGACACCAGATGCCCACCAAGGCTGCTTTATCCCTGCCCTCATTAGCTGGACAGGGGAGAAGAAATATAATTAAAGGTTTGTGGGTCAAGATAAGGGTAGGGAGAGATCCATCACCAGCTACTGTCATGGGCAAAATAGACCTGGCTTGGGGAAAATTAATTGAATTTGTTGCTAAGCAAATCAGAGTAGGATAATAAGAAGTAAAATAAAATCTTAAAATATCTTTCCCCAACTCCTGCCTTCTTCCCGGGCACAGCTTCACTCCCTATTTTCCCTCCCTCTCCCCCAGCAGTGCAGCAGGATGGGGGAACAGGGGCTGTGGTCAGTTCATCACACTCTGTCGCTGCTGCTCCATCCTCCTCAGGGGCAGGGCTCCTCACACTTCCCTGCTCCTGCACCCCTGTAGTCCCCCTGCTGCCAAAACTTTGCCGTGCATCCCAATACAACAGTGAGCTGTTAGATACGACTGAAGAGAGCAGCAATGCATTTTACAGAAGCACCAAGAAAATGCACATCATTTCACACAATTTTTTCCATTTTTGATTAAATTTAAAAAGCTGATATTTCAGTACAGAACAGTACTGAAAAAAGAGTGAAAACCTGAAATGCTTTATTAATATTTTGAGGCTTAATCTTTTATTCTCTGTAAATATTACTTGACAAAAATGGTGTCAGTATCAGTATTTTGATGATGTCAGCGATCTATGGATGGTATCTGATTTGTGTTTCCTCCTATTTACAGCTACTTTTTTTCATTTGTCTTACTTTTAGGAAAGGTGGTGTGATTTTTAAGTATTTGCAAAAATGCTTCTATTCTGTCTGGCCAACCAGCTTCAGGAGCATCATCACCTCTTTTCCTAAAGGCTGAAGGGAGTTGACGCATGACAAATTATGGCCAAAATGTAGACGTGGTAGGCAGCCCTCTGATTGCACTAGTGGCTGCACTTCTTGCACACTGCTGAGGGTCTGTTGTGAATCCTGTCACGTGCCAAAAAGTCATGTTAGATTTATATTCTCTCATATTTTTACCACATCTTTTGTCCTTTAAATGTCTGGTGATAAGCCCAGTGACGTACCGCGTGATGCGTTGTGTTGGCAGAACTGGCTGCCTGGTGTTTGTGGGCTGTATGGATTTGTGAGCTGTATGGATTCTTGATATGTGAGGATGGGCTCATCATGGGCAGATTTCTGCTTGCTCAGCAAAGAGAAGGAAGCACACACTTTGCACTAAAAAAAAAATTCAATGAAAGAGAATTGTACACAGCTTTCTGAAGTCTTTATAAAAGGGTTGTTTTAGCACAAAAGACCTAGTATAAAGGCAGCCTTATGTTCCATGTGGCAAATATATTAAAGATATATTAAAGACACTGGCTTTGCCTGCCTGCTTTTTTTTTTTTCCTGGAGATAAGTTACAGAAGCTTAGTATTAAAAGAAAACCTCAAGAAGGTAAATTCACTCTGTACTGGATCTCTTAAACAAACAACTCATTCTTTCCCAAGGAGGATTTTCTATCTGAATTGTTCCCTCTTGTTGATGAAGACTATCTGTGGAATTTGGCTCTCCTACAAGTACAACCATGAATAATGCATGGTGTCTAGGAAAGAATGGACAGCAAATAACAACAGGAAACAAATACCACACTTTGCAGAACAAATTTCCAGGTGCACAATAATTCCTTCTAAAATCTGTGAACCTCATGGGATTCTCATATATTTTCATGAACACCTGCAAGCAATAAATATCCTGCTGCCGCATATTGCGGCTGAATTTGCTGCCTTCATTTGTGTGTGGAAGAAATCATATTCGTATATCTCATCTATCTCCTGTGTCAAGCTCCTCTGCTCTGCTTCGCGGTGCTGCACTTCGATGTAAATAGTGGGATAGTTTGCAGCTACCTCACACGCTGAATAGCTTCTTGTGGGGATCCTGTTTGCAGCGAGGTAAAGAATTGCCACAGGGCCTGATTAAGTTTGTAGGGAGTAACAGCCATAGTGTTGATAGAGGCCTGCTTCTGTCCTTCCTTCTCTCTCCTGTCCGGGTGTCCCACATCCAACTTGTTGAAGAAAGGGTGATATTGATGGGGCTTTATTTTGTGTTTACCCCACAGTGAGGATTTATTCCACCAGTCACTGTAATTTCTCACTCTCTGCAATTCTACAAAATCCTATATTGAGGTAACATTGATAAGGCTGTGATAACAGTGGCTCTAGGAATTAAGATGACTCAACAGATAAAAGAGGTTATTGGTGCATTTGTGGACAGAACCCCAGAATTGACAAAATGTATGTGGGATACCACACAGGCCTTCACTATAAAAACGGAAGTAATTTGTGATACATTATTTTAGTTAATGCATTTGCAACAAGTGTTGTGACAATTTTTTTTTCAGTTGAAAACAGTCTTGGAAAAAAACAATTAAAAAAAAATGGATTAACCCAAAACCTGGATTTGGGAAAGTCAGGGTGGATGAAGTTGGTAACTAAGGGAAGAGAGTCAGGATCATCAGATCAGCATGTGGAAATTCAATTCAAACAATTGTGTTTGACTGATATGAAATAATTTGTGTTAGTGTTTCTTCATTTTGAACTTCTTTAACTGTGTAAATTGACACAATGAGAATACAACCCTTTACTTGACTCAGGTGCAGCAGTAGCAGTGGAATATGAGTAAAGCCCATTATTTTTAAGAGCATTGAAATAAAGTCAAGAGAACGTCAAACACACAGGTAATGTGGTGTACCTGCAAACAGTGGATGCCTTCCCATGGACAGACAAAACATGTGCATCCCAGGAGATTTCCACCTCTCTGAGGGCTAATCTAAGAACTAGAAAAAGTTTTAAAAGGACCTTTCTGTTTTGTATTTTTCAGTGTTCATGTGTTGCAACAGAATTTGGACACAGCTGCAGTATTTCACACTCCTGAGAAACAGGGTAATACAAGTTTAAAATTTCTTCTCTATTCATCTTATCCTGCCTAGTCCTTCCAGGAAAAAAAACAAAAGAAAAAAAAAGCTGTTTCACTTAGTCCTGCTGGAATTCCTATTCCCCTCACCTCAAGGTATATCAGTGCCCCAACTGTCAGTGTCAGTGTAAGAAACATTTCCCAAAAGCATTTCTGAGCTTGGTAATTTACCTTTGTGCCGACGGGTATTTTTATGAGAAAGTGCGTGGGTCAAAGTGGCCCTTGTGACAGATCCAAATGTATCATGTTGTTTGGGGGCTTTTTTCAATATACACTTCAATAAAAGATGCATACACTTTGACAGTGCAGAGGCTTTATGATAAGTAAGTGAAAAACCTGGAGTTCATTAATTAGGCTTCCAAAAACACGAAGGTGAGACTCAGCCTATGGCTGTATGTTTTAGAACTAAAGTTCCTTTTTATAAAAAGTTGTATATTCTGCATATTTTATTAGCTGAGAAAGCACTATGTAAATAGTATAAGACCAAGGAAGAGTACACAACTTTATCTTGCTTGCAGTACTATTCCTTAGTCTAATTTCCCAGACTAAGATAGAAGTTATATATTATTTCAAGAAATGAAAAAATACCCAGATGTGAGATAAGAATAGTCTTCAAGAAATTGAGCTGTCATTCTGTGATAGTTCCTATCTTTCTACCTACCCACCTTTTTCAAGCCTAGTCTTGTTGTTCAATGTAAAAAGGCTTACCTGTACAGATTGATCTCAAATTTCAGCCATGAGGGTGGAGAGGAGGGGGGTTTATCTGTTATCTCTTCTCTGTGGCCTTCAGTTGCAGAAAAATTGGCCATGAGGACCTACTCTTTGAAGGCTTTATTACAGCCTATCAATATACTAAGGGGGCTTATAGGAAAGATGGAGACTTTTTACCAGGATCTGCAGTAACAGGACGAGGGGAAAAGGTTTGAAATAAAAGAGGATGGACTTAGATTGGATAAAAGGAAGAAATTCTTCTCTATGAGTGGTAATGCACTGGAACAGGTTACCCAGGCCAGGGTGGATGGGGCTTTGAACAACCTGTACTTATGAAAGATGTCCCTGCCCATTGCAGAGGAGTTGAACTAGCTGATCTTTAAATGCCTTTTCCAACCCAGACCACTCCGTGATTCCACGGTTCACCTGCTGTGCAGGACACTTGGGTGCTGTATTGAGGGTAAATAGCCTTCTGCACAAAGGAGCGACAACCTCCTGAGGGGGAGCAGAGAAGGAAAGATGGCAGCTTGTTCTTAGAACTTTGAAGTTCTTCAGAGACACACTGTGCCTTAGTGCCTTCTATTCAGTAGTTGGTGACTGCTCCTCTCTTAGGGGGCTTGTAGTTAAGAGACAAGGAGTAGTGTCTGGAATGAACAAAGTTGAGGTGGAGAAAGGAAAATGCTTGGCAATGCAGACAGATTAACACTGGTTAAATCAGCAACTATACTTTGTAGCAGAGCAGTGATCCCAAAGATTTTGAAACATCATTTTCCATTCTGATTTGGATAGATAAGGCAGCAGTTGTGCAGGTGACATGGATTTTCCACAAAAGAGGAAAAAGAGTAACCAGTTACAGAGAGGGCAGCAGGGTGAAAGGACATGAGGATGAGAAATCTTCTTCACAGTGAAAACAACCAGAGTTCAGGAACACCATTCTGGCTCTAGACTTCTGATTAAATAAGTTGCAGTAGACCTAGCCATAGCTTTAATATGCATGAAACCAGTTCAAAATTTGTTCCTGAGAAGGATGGAGTACCCTGTCTGCCCCCCAGATGAGTGCCTGTTTCATGCCCACCACACTGAAGTGGCAACAAATACTGGGAGGAGGGCAGGTGCATAGCTAGCAAGAACAGGAAAGCCTGGATTTTCCCTTATGAGTGAAACAGGGTGAGAAAGCCCCAGTGATGTACAAGCCCTGGGACCAAAGCTAAGAGGGTGGATGCTCAGTGCAAGGAGTTTCTGAGTCAGAGTCATGTCAAGCTCCTAAGGAAGGTGGTCCTCCCTGAGTGAGACCCAAGAGAAAACTAAGGCTGACAAGAATGCTGTGGTATGGAGAAGGGATGAGGACTGAGGGACAGTTGACACAGAGAAAGAACAAACCTCCTTTTTTTTTTTTTTTAACAGAAGAGATTAATATATCAGGCTTCTGAAATAGTAACTTTAATTTCTCTATGTCAGCTTTATTTTGGTCAGCAGCAAGTCTCATGACAGAGCATTAACACTACCGTGAGTACCAGTGCTTGCTGACTGCTGCCCTGGGAATGCACTGAGCTGCTTGTAGGCTTGTGAAACAAATTCAAAAACAGAAAAATAGATTAAGGGTCATGACTGGTTCATAATTCATGAATGCTTTCCCTCAAAGTATATATTCTTCTAATGGACCTCCTTAAAATGTAGTGGTTGTAATTTTTGGTATTTTCCTTTTGAGAAAGCAATAAAATATAAGTGATGACATTAAAAAAATCCTTATTTCAGTTGCAGTGCACAGTGTTTCTGACTATAAGTTAATGGTTTACATATTAATTCTCTCATGTCTCTGATGGGCAGAAAATTGCTTTAATATAAATGCGGTTAAATTTGTCATTTCATATCTACATAACTTAGGTTTAAAAATTTATTACAAGCAGTATCAAATTGTTTCATAGCAATTTAGCAGATTTTGTGGAAGAAAAATGTGTCAAGTTGGAAACTGAGGTAAAATTTTTCTCATATTATAATTGATGTACTTTTTATGTTTATTGTCTAATCAATTATTTTTAAGGAGACTGAAGGAATGTAATAAAAGTGTTTGATTCTTGGAAAAGTTAAGCTGGGTTTCTGCATGTGCAGAGGGATTTTATTCTTATCACCAAAATAAAAAGATTTTAAATTCATTTTCCACAGGTAAAAGTAAAAATAACAACAATTTTGGATCAAAAATTTTCCCACTGTTCCAATATGTTATCACATGATTAAAAAAGGAAATAATTTATCCGTTTCATCAACTCAGATTTCCTTTTGAAAACCATACATCTGTTCCACGAATTCTGCCAGCAACTCACTCAAAAAAGTAGCAAAGCATGGTCTTATGCTCAACTTGACTGACATTGTTCAGAGCCATTCCAGCGAGGGGACAGAGTCTGATCTTAGTGTTAAGTAGTTCTTTGTGTTCATCTCCATCCAGTAGAAGTTGATGTTGAGAGGTTTTTGTAACTTAAATCATCCGTGTAGTGCCACCAATGCTCTCCGAAGGGACTGTAGGTCTACTTTGTCTTGAGCAGTGCTTCAAGGACATTTTTGATTTGGGACTGGAATTCTCTTATGTCATCTGGAATTAATCCCATTCAATAATTAATTAAGCATTGTAGTTGTTATTATTATTATCTATTTTGCATCAAAAGTCATCCCTAGGCAATGCACTGTAAAGGACTATAGTTTAATTGCAAATCTGAGAAAAGGTTTTTGCAGCAATTTCCCTTACTGGGAAAACCATCTCTAGAAGGAAAATGCGACCCTTTCTCCTTCTTCTCCCCATCCCCTTTTTAGAAATTGTCCATGGATTTTTCTCTAGCTCTGTTCTCAGTAACATCCACTATAACTAAGTGTACCGGTTACATTGATTTGTGTTCTGCCCGTGTGATTCATGGCATGCCAATGTGGTCATTATAATTGAGTTCCAGAATGAAGATAAGCAAGAAAAAGATAAAGTGATAACCTCCAAAAAGTTGGAGATTAATGAGGAGCTTGAGTCCTGAAGAAGGCATTGAGTGCATGTGCTTGGGAAAGTTAGGTCTGTGCCAGAGGGGGAGAAGGTAAATGTCTTTAACTATTACATGTCAAAAAACACAAAAAGTGTAGAATTGTATACTTTAGGTAAGATCTGGGGAAAAAAGTTAAGTTTCTTTCCTTTTTATTCCCTTCTGGCCCACTTTCCATTTTAAAACATCACCTCCATTACTTTTTCACTCTTTTTCTTACTGCTGCAGGGTATCAGCTAATCATCAGAACACAGTGAAGAGATATAACAGAATTTTAAAAAGTGTAGACTTGGTTTCTAAATGCCTATATATATTTCTATATGCCTATATGCCTATATCTGTAGCATAAAACATACTCATCGACATACTGAGTTTATCTTTCTTTAACATTGACGAGGCACCCAGATTTAACTCATATCTGTAGGAGAATATAACTTTCAGGGGGGAAAAAAATCCAATCTGGACTTAAATATACTACTGATTTCTTTGCATTTTTCACTATAAGGTTCATCTTCCAGTGAACTCAATCTTCAATTCTTCAATATCATCTAATTTTAACTCCATAACTTTCATAGGCAATTACAGCACAGTATGGATACTCCACCATTTCTCAGCTCATGTTCTGTCTTGTGCTTCAGATCTTGCTTTTACCTTTCGGCCATGGCACTTCATTGATACCTCACACTCATTTCAGTGCCATAAAACTCAAAGAAAAGCTGTTAATTGTCATTAATTATTTCAACTTTTGTTAATTCTTTATTGAGTCTTGTACCAGTGTTCTAGTAATTTGCCCAGGATCAATGTGAACCTGACAGACCTGTAATTACGCAAGTAATGCCATTCACATTTTTTAAAAAGTGTCATCCTACCAGCTTTTTCTAAGCTTCTGGAGCTTTCTGAGAAAGAACACAAAAAAAAGAAAAAAAAAGAAAGATATGTTAGATATGGTTAAAAAGTATGAATGTTTCACATGTTCTCTGGATTTTTTCTCTAACTTTTAAAAAAGAAATGTTAATATTTTTGTATATCAAATACACAGATTATATGTTCAGTTTTAATATATTTCCTTTTTTGGCTTCCAGCTGTTCTTGCCCATTTCCTGCTTTTTTGCCTTCCTCTTTTGCTGAAATGTTTCCCAATTTAGTGTATAGGAGGGGCTGGAAAGATAATAAGAAAGAGCAAAGCCCCTAATATGTATATTAAAAAATATCTGACATGTATTTCTTTTTTATTATAAAGATCTTGAAGGTTTTTCTTTTAACTTCCATTAATTAAAATCTGGAAACTTATTGACATTCACAATGTGAATACGATTTTTTTTAATTAAAAAATTGACATTAAAATGTCAAGATTTTTTTTTTTTAGTACAGACTTAGAGAGCTAGACCTTTCTCTGAAAACCATTTTTTTCTGCCCTGCATGGAGAAAAGCATAGCTAGTTTAGTTGGTGAATAGGAGAATTTAGCTCAGCAGTTCTGGAATGCCTGGAAGGAATGCTCTTTCCCTCGTCTAATGCCAAATGTACTCTGGATAACGATATTTGCCTGGCAGAAGAGACTGAGAACATCTGCTACCTCAGCACCCCTAGTTCCCACATTCCTGGGACTAACAAGTGTGGATACTGGATGGACGCATGCATCAGGAAGGGGAAGCATCCAGCAAAGTGTTTTGAAAGCAGGAAACCTCTTGCCCACAAAATAAAATGTAAATATTTTAGGACAAAAAAAACCCCACTCAGATTTCATTAAAGACTCACAGAGACCTAATTGTAATACTTATTCACTAATAAAGTCAGACAATTTATAAGGTTGAGTGAGATTTTTAACTGTTGTGGAAATATATTAGCTGGCAACAAGATGTAATGCAAAGTGTATATGGGTACAGCCTGTCTCAGAGCTTGCTAAATGCTTTGTTTTTTATACCATCTGTGTGCTGCTATCTTTATCTAGCTCAGGATCTTGTTTATACATCTATATTTAGTACATTGAAAAGAAGGGGGGAAAAAAAGATAATGATTTTGTTTTTGTTTTCAAATGAACCTAGGACAAGATCCAGAGCCTACCAGAGTAGTAGAAAACTCGGGCTGGGACAGATCTCAGGGTGAGATATGCAAAGATTTTTGTGTAATCACCTGATATTCCTCAAATGCTAATACTGATGAAATAGTCCCAGGATCCTTTTAAGAATCCCTTTCATAGGATGGATTCAGGTTCTAGGTGCCCTCAGCCTGTGCTGAAGGTTGGCAGTAACAACACAAGGCCTGTGGGAACTGTGCCCAGCAGTGGTGAGGGCTGCAGTCAAGGAGCAGCTACTGTAGGTTGTGTGCAAAGGCATTGATTCAGACACCGTGCAAGTGAGGGCTGCTAAGTGGATGGGGACGAGATGGCTACTGGGTAGAAAGATCCTCAGGCAGGGATGGAGATGGGGCTTGATTCTTGGAAGAGTTGGGTACAGAGTGTTGGAAGGGTGAGGAAGCATGCACCCTGGCTCCCAAAGTCTCTCTTCGTAGCTTAGTTATGGATATATCGACTAAAAGTAAGGAAGCTGTAATCTCATCGAGATTACAATGAGATCTCAATGAGAAAGCAACGGCACCTGTCATTTCCTTTCCATGGGAAAGGATCTAGCACTCATTTTCAATTAATCATTTTGCAGCAAGTGAAAACCAAAATACTCATCTGCTTTTCTGACCCAGGAGTAATACTGTGAGCTATTTTCTGAGTAGACAAAGCCTTTATGTAACTTGGTGATGGACCGTGGGGGTGGGAAGATCTGAGCTCCAAGTTCCTCTGCAAATTTCTGCTGACATGGGATAAATAGTTTCACTTCTCTGTGCCTAATTTGTTAGATGGCATTTGGTAGAGGGAGGAGAAAGACCCAGTAAGGCTTTGAAAGATACAGAGATTGAACCAACATAGTTCTTGAGTATGCCCCTGTAATTCTAGTGAAGTTAATATACCAATTTATATTTATCAAGTCAATTCTTATCCCTTTGAAGTTTAAGATTTCCTTGTTCTTCGTTTATGTCCTTAAAATCTATGTTTGGTCAGAGAGTTTGACAGGATGGACATGCATTTCTTCTGGTAATTAATAAAAACAAAGATGATTTTGGCTTAAAGCAAGGCCAGGAATAACATTCAACTGGAAATAAAAAGAGTTGAAGAGACAAGATTTGTACTGTAAGCCACAGTCGCTTGATCAGTCATAAGCATCTGTTTCCATTGTGTGGGTAACTTGAATGCTTGACAGCACATCTGATCAGTTAGGTTAGTTTAGCCTTGAGTTAAGCAAAGTCTGGTCTGTGCTGGGATTTTCTGGGGATTTCATCAGCGAATCTTTCTTGCAGTCTGTGGTTTTCACCAGTTTTCCACTCTTACATTTATACCTGGGGGAATATCTCCCAGAAGACCTGGTTTTTTTCTTAAAGTATTCTGTGGCTTTTTCTAGCAGCACTCTAAACTACAGGAGAATTTGTCTGTCCTCAATAGAAAGATAACACAGAATGGTAAATAAATGGATTTTTAACTCTTTATGATCCTGATTCATTGGAAGTTTCTCTGTGAGTGTGCTGGTACTAGTTATGATGGATCATTATGTTGCGAGCCTGGACTACCTGTGCTGCCAGAACATATCCCATTAGAGACATTAGAGTGCTCAGTTTTAACTCTGCTGATCTTACTGCCTGATACTGGACCATAAAAGACCCTGGAGTCATGGTGACAGTTGGAATAAGAACAAAGAACGCGACCATATGGTGCTTTTCTATGTTATAGGATGCAATTGTGTAACTTGGCATGGCTCACTTTGTGAACCAAGCATGCTGGAGACAGATATATCACTGGGAGATAACAAATTTCACATATCCAACACAAGACTGAAGCTCACATCTCTGCTAGAAATTTTTGATCTTATCTACAAACTCATCCCTATGTCATGCCACAGAGCTGTCAGTTATCAGTGGCTTATCTGCAGAACAGCTGGAAATTTGGATTTTGGGCCGTCACAAAGTAGAATTTTACCCCTGCTGAGCAGATTGACAGGTAACTTATTTGGTTCTTTATACACAGATTGTCCCTGTGACCTCCCATAGCATAGACAGCTGCCTATCTTTTAAAATTACCAGCCTCCCCAGTCTACTTTGTGTGCCTCTCTGTAAAATAGGATCAGATGAGTGGAAAATGCAAGGTATTATTTTGAAGAGATCATTTTTAGCATTTAGCTTGTAAGCAGAGACAGTCATATTTCTTGCTTAACAAATCATTCAGACTGATAGAGGTGAACTAACCTCTACAGGCTAAAAAAGAAAAAAGTACTTAAAATTCAGGATTTTGAAACAGACCCTTCATAATGACAGACAAACCAGGATCCTGAACTTGAATCAATGAACTGGCTTGTTCACCATATTAGTCACATGCAACAGAAAGGCATCAAAATGACTTCCTGATAAATCATTCATTCCTTATAAATGCATTTGCATCGCTTTTTGTTGATACATAAATGCATGAGCACTTAATTTAGTCTGATGTCACTCTCCAGCCTCAGTCCTGGCCTCCCATGCTCCTATAGCTACTGTGGACAGGGCAAATGTCATTGACCAGGGAAGAATGAGTGGCACAGAGTATTTCCAGAGCAGGTATAATTACCATTTTATGTGCCAATTAATATTAGATTAAAAAAAAAGACATCCTCCAAAGAAACCTATTTATTATTTAAAAGCCCCCCAGGGTATCTTCTGACATGGATTGGTGCTATAGCAAAGCAGAGGCATGAAAGCAGCTGAAAGCAGGCAAACTGTTAAGCAGCATTTAATCCTTTATGCATGTTTTATACATAAACAAATTGGAATGTGTAGATCAATGTCCTCCAGCTGTTTTTCAAACCCCATTCTGCCTTCATTAAAGATTTAGGGAGGAAGTTTCCAAACATAGATATGATGTCGGGAAAAACAGGATAGGATCTTTTTTTTTCTTTTTTTTTCCCCTGAGCGGTTTTCTTAAAACCACCACTGCCTCTCGCTCGAGTAGCAGTACTCTGTGAAGTGTTCCTTTGCCACTGCAGCCTGCACATTAAAGCCTCTATACAGTCATGTCTTTTACTGCTGAGTCACGTTAATTAGACAACAGACATAACTCCCTGATAAAGTGTCCTAAGAGAGAGCCAATTTGGCCACATCAAGTTCACACGGGAGTCATAAAATACCAGGCTCAAATCAATTCCATGTAAACTCAGCCTATTTTCAATGACGTAGTGCTCTATGACTCCTTGAACATTTATTCTAGCAGCCACAGTGAGAATTCATTGATTTAATCAGAAGGAATGTTTTTCAATTTACTCCTCCTTGTCATTAAAGGTCTTGAATAAAAGGGAAAAATTTGATCTCAAGACTGAGGTGGAGCAGAGCAGGATGAAACAAGGACATTGGTGGCCTGCTCTGCATTTAAGAGATTGCATTGCAGGGATACTGCCTTTGCAGTTCCATCTCTATTCTTTTCCACAGGTCATTCCTCTGCTGAGGGCTGTACTCCTCTCCCAGCCTGGTGGCACATTTGGGTTTCATAGCAGGAGCTGCCACGGCCAGGCCTCTACTACAGCTAACAGAAGGGTTTTAGTAATAAATAGCTCTTCTGTATCTTTGACTGTTGGCTTCACTAGCCACACACTGATTATAAATCCTCAAAGCTGAACCCTCTCCCATCTAATTGCGCAAACATAAAAGGACAAAGGCGGTGACTTGTGGAGACCTCGTGGAGGGCATATAACCTTGTTTCCTGGATCTTTTGTCCATTAGCACATAGCTCTGCCTTCACCACATCCCATTAACAGCAGATTGAGTCTCCTGTTTTTACCGCCTAGTTTTGTGTGTGCTGAAGACCGTAAGCACAACCCTGAAACCACCATTGGGAAATACAGAGATTTGAGCTCTGTGCCATGTCGTCCCTTCCTTCTGTGATAGAGAGCAGCATCTCTGCCTTACTTCAAACCTGGCATGAATTTCAGAGTTGGATTCTTTACCTGACTACTGCCTGCAGTGAGTTAAATGGGCTGCCACAATACCAGATGTTTTTTTTGCTTTCCGTGGTATTACTTGGCTCCCTCAAGTAACTCCCTCCCTCATGCACAACAGAAAAATACCTCTTCCACAGCAAAAGATGAGCTGGGATTTCCACTCTGTGTGCCTTGAATTTAGATTCCCAGGACCTGATTATTTAGAGGTGTTTGCAACAGCACTATAAAGTCAGTGAGTCTTACAGATGTTCAAAAGCTGTAAAAATCACACACACACACAAGCACCTAGAGACCTGCCAACTTAAAGCCCTCTCAGCAGCTGCTGTTAGATGCAGCTCTCATTTACCCTTTACTCCTACACTTAGGTTATCACTATTAAGAATTAATATACAGCTGACGTATCGCAGACCTGTGGGGGGGCTCAGTTTTGCGGTGGGTGGGTCCTCTGCACAGAAGGCTTGCAGAGCACTGTGAGGTGAACAGCACCAAATAAAAGTAATAGATTATTAGAGCATGCAGCCTGTATTATGAGTTTCCAATGCATAAACACTCCAGCCTTCCTAGCTGGAGAAATTAAAATGTAAACACAAGATGCTGCTTTACTACATTCACATCTGGTGTTGTAACTGGCTTTCCTGTGAATATTTTCAAAACAGCCAGATTGTTCACAACAAAATCGCAAATACCACATCTGCTCCCTGAGGTCTCCAAGAGCCATGCACCCGGATGAAGGCAAAAACTAGGAAATTTGGCAGCATTTGATAAATATTAATAAATACAGGGAAATACAGTCAGAAGCATTTTGGCTGGTTTACATTAGAAAGAGAGTTGCTTTTTGACAACACAGGTTGCATACCTAAAATCTCCAAAGTATGAGATTTCATGACCTTTATTGTATTCCACCTAAGTTTGAATGGTATCTGTTGCATCTCAATTCTCTAACTCCATTCAAGGTGTAGAAATAAGGATAAATATTAGCTGGAAATTCTGGGCACATTGTCTTTCACTGCAAGTTGCTTCAGAACAGGTTAATGGAGGAAAGATACCTTTCTGTGTATATAAATGGACGGATACGAGTAGTCATCACAGAAGTGCTTTTCCCAGTCAGAGGTTCCTGCTGGCTAAGATAGTAAATGAGGAATTTAGCAGCAAAGAATAGATTTGTCGTTTGTCTTAGATTATTTTCTGCTGACATGAAGCCAACAAGTTGATCTGTCTTCTAAATCATCTGCAAGGCTGGAATTCCTTCTTTCCTTGCTACCAGGCTGCAAGGACACTACCCTAAAACTAGGAAATTTATAAATACCTTTTTCCACTCTTTTCTCAGGTTTCATTGCAATAACCTAAAGATCCAAGACTGAAAATGTAATTTCTCACAGATATCCTAACAGAATTTAAAAGAAACCTAAAAACAAACCAACTGCTGCCTGTAATTTATTTCCCTACTGTGAGAAATCTTCACCCATATTTACGAGTGATAGATCTAGATAGTGCTGCTTGCTGGCAGGACTATTAATAGAAGTTGGATTTAGAATCATAGAATGGTTTATGTTGGAAGGAACCTTAAAGATAATCTTGTTCCAAACCCCCCTGCCATGAGCAGGGACACCTCTCGCTACACCAGGCTGCTCAAAGCCCCATCCAACTCAGCCTTGAACACATTCAATGACGGAACTTCCACGACTTCTCTGGGCAACCTGTCCTAACTGCAAGCTGTGCAGTGCAGCCAGCCCTGTGCCTTGTGTTGATGTGGTGTCTCTTGGAGGACCCCCATCCACTAAAATGACCCTCAGATTTAGGGTGAATTTAAGCTTTCTCATGACTGTGAGCGGTTGTGAATTTGGGCTTGGAGGTCAGCTCAAGACCACTTTGGATACAGCAGACTAATTTTAGTACAAAGACTCAGGATTTCATTCCATTTTCACAGCTGATAGATAAATAGGGCTTTTCTCCAACTGGAATGGCTGCAAACCTGTAGCGTTTTCTTGACTCAGTTCTTAATAGAACCCACTTTTTGGAATCCAAAGACACTTGAACTAAAAGATAATGCAAGAGAGGCCAAGACTGAGAAGCTCCATTCTTAGTAACCAGGTAATTTTCTTCTCTCAAACCAAACTCACACTCCAGTTGTGGGTCTGCAGCCTTCTGTGACTGATAACTTTTGTTATTACAGTAATTCCCAGTGTCATGAGAAATATTTTGATCAAAACATCTTTGATTCGTTGTGAGATTGGATGCATTTTTTTGCATGTCAGAGGTAGTATATAGATAGTGCAGTTCCCTATTTGACAGGCACTAGTTTGACTGCACAGGCTGTGCCAAAGAACCAGAAAATGCAAAAAATTAGTACAAGATGCGTTCTCATGTGTTTGTTACCTGAGGTACTTAAATGCAAAATGGCTACTAAATAGATATAGATATAGATATAGATATAGATGATATAGATATAAATTCACCAGAATTTAAAGCCTAACAATAATCAATTCCTCAAAATGCTCCCCCATCTTTACCCAAAATCAAATTATCAAGCAAATAAAAATTATTTCTGTACAACTACTGTAGTACTTTACATTTCTCTTGCTTGGTAAGATGATGATTTTTCTAGTGGTATTAGAGTGTCTCTTGTGGCAGTTTCAGGTAATTGTGATTTAGTATGAAGAAACCTGGAAAATGCATGGAGAAAAGACTGGAAAGATTATAAAGTCATTGTTGAGAGCAAATATCAGAGGAAGGTGGACTGGCAGATCGTCTCTATTCTTTTTTTCTTGTTTTTCACCTTATTCAGACAAATAGAATATAATATTTAGGGACCTCTGCAGATAATTTACAGACCTTTTCTTTGGGCATTATCTGAGGAGACAGTCTGCATTAACCTAGGAGTGGATGGATAGCTTTGCATTTCAGCCACCATTTCCTTACAGGGATTCATTGGAAGGGAACATGAAGCTGGTGGTGACATGAAATATGCAGATGCACATGCAGAAGCAGTCATCCACAAAATAAACCTTTCCTGATTAATGATGGCTCTGATGGCTTAGGAATTTTCCTCTGAAGTGATCTACTGAAGCAACAGTGACACAAAACCAAAGGGGAAAAGCAAAAAGTCAGAAGACAACTCTGGCAAACTTATGACAAGAGGCAAGCCTACCTCTCTGTGAATGTCTCTGTCTAGTCCAGCCATGCAATTGTTCCTTCTGTAAAAAGCATCTGCTGGAATTTCATAAGATAACCTTCAAACTTAATAACTTCAGTTAATAAACCAAAGTCGATCCTCACCTATAGACATGAAAAAGTCTCTTTGCAGGCCTGGGCACTGAAAGGAGTATGAGCCATCACCTGAACTTCCTTCATACTGCAATTGGTCACACACATCTGACCTCCTTTGGCCACAAGAAGCATATTTTAATCTCTCATGTGTGTTCTGATTCTACAATTTCTTTCTCTGTTTTTATCTCTTAATTCTAGTCTTTAGTATGAAGATCATTGTTGCTGCATTCTTCTAAGTGACAGCCAGGCATTAAATGAAAATAAAAGTTGTATAAACTGTATAAAAGTGAGAAAACACCTGTTATTATCACATCCTGCTTGAGCTCTACATTCTTTGTCAACAATCCATTAAGCTGTTCATAGTCTGAAGAGCAAATTTAAGTGTAAGCCCCTTTTAAAGTACATTGTCTGGCAAAACAAACCCAAAAATCTGTATTTGATGGATTGTTGTGAGGACTACAGTTCTGCATAAGATGAAAAACCTAAAAACCAGAATTTAAAAGTCAAGCCTTACCAGTAGTATATTAAGCATATTTATTCAGTAAACTCAAAGATAATCTACCTTTCGAACAACTCCTTTCAGAAACAGAAATGAACTAATTTGAATTTAACTGAATGAACCTAAGGCGTTACAAGAGAATACACAACAGCAAAAAGCAGAGAGAGATAAGGTCAGCTCATAAAACTAACTTTTATAACAGCTGTAAAGTAACCATTTCAGCGAATCATTATTAAGACCTGCTATTTGTGACAGGATAAAAGTTAACATTTTAAGTTCAATGTACTGTACAGTTAGTATCTGATATTTGAAACAAGAAAAGCAGGAAAACACTTTTGTTTGTGTTTTGTGAGTTTTAGAAGTTATAATCAGGTATAGGAAGAGATGCAATGGAAGTTATTTGCCCAAAACCAAAGGAAAGAAAAAGTCTGTGGAAGAATGAGGTCTAAACTCCAAAACTGCATGATTCCCACTTTTGTATTCTTTCTCACAGGCCTCTCTGCTTATCTTTTAATAGAAAAGCTATTATAAAATATTGAAGCAGATAGTCACTCATCATTTCAAATCATTCAGCTCTAATATTTTGTGCCGTGTAAACAGTTTAATTTGGAATGCTGGCCTCAGGGAATACCCGTACAAGATCAGAAATAATCTGCCCCCATAGTATTGGTGCTTTATAGCTAAGGATTGGTCTCACAACTTTTCTTAGCTGTAGCTTTTCCTAGTCAGGATTCTAAGTGGCATCACTTGAGTGCCTATATTGATAACCAGAATGTTATTTTATTTACCTCCAGTATCAGCTTGCTTTACCGAGATGTCACCTACTCCTTGACATAAAGTCTAGATAAGTTTTGTGATTGAATCTACCCTTATAGCTGTGGCCCTGGGGCTTCCCTGGGACGGCAGCCATAGCAATGTCTCTTCTGCATCAATCCTTGGGGCCATTGATTAACTCCAACAGGGTATGAATTTCCATTCTGCAAATCATTTTGAAGCCCCTGAGTGCAAGGAGGGATGAAACTATCAAAGGGAAGCTTTCACTTATAGAGCCAGTGTGTGAATATCAAACCACTGAATTGTGATGAAACCCGGACTCACTCTTCCCTCAGCTCTCTCCATCTGGGCTTCATCGTCTCCCAGCAAGCCTCCCAGGTACAAGTCTGTGCAAGCACAAGTAAAGGAGAAGCAAAGTGAGGTCTGGCTACTGTTGGACGTGATGAATCACATCCAGCCAGAGCCAAAGGGTAGGGGGATTCATCTTGTCTGCCTGAAAGATGTTCAGTCCAAGTGTGTCAAACAGGCTCCTGTCAGTGGAAAGAAAAAGACAGTACAGAAAAAGAACTGTCACGTCTTAAACTGGGGGTCCACCACCAGTGAAAAGACTCTTCTACCAAAGCTCACTCTATAACCCATCAGTCAGCAGAAAGTGGCTGTCTATTAACCAGTTGCATTTAGATGGGGTGAATTCCTACTAAAACATTTGCCATACCACAATAGAATTCAGAATTTGTAAAAGAAAAGTAACCAACCAAGACTGCTTAAAGTGAATGTCTCTATTCTTGGGAGATGTCTATATCATACAGCAGGTCCACCCCACTCAGCAGTCAAAAGAAATCTTTGACTTTCAACTTCCTCTGTAACCTTTAAGACGTACTTACATCTAATGTTGTTATTTCAGTAGATACATAACGATCACACGCCCTTTCTCACCTCCTGGCCAAGGTCCCTTCACAGATCCCAGGTGGAAACCAGTCTGTAATCTGGTTCACTGCTTCCTCCCTTCAAACTTCTGTAAAAATCGAGCACCCACAGGAAAGACAGTTTCAGTGATGGAATGCTTCTTAGACTAAAACTCTGCACTCTCCAGCTTCACTGAATCCAGATAGTTTGTGAGGAAGGCCGGCACCAGCAAAAAACCCCATTAAAAACATAAGTAAATAAGCCGTGACTTGAATTGCTGGATGATTGTCCTTGTTTTTTATTCTACACGTTTAGTGTCATTACCAAACTGGCACAAATTGTATTATGAAATCATCTTGTTCACTCAATAGTCTCATCAGCTTAAGCTCTTTCCATAAGCCATTTCTTAAAGCTAGAGATTACACCTTTTTTTTCTTCCTCTCTCCTATTTCTTCAGCTATTCTGAAGGATAAACAGGTTTTAAAATTGAATATGTTTTGAAGGGAGAGTTAGGAATTTGCATGTTTATTGGTTTTGTTGTTGTTTGTTCCTATGTTTTTTTCCCTCTTCTTCATTATAAATGAATAAATTGCTTTTACGTAACAAACATGATTTTCTTGCCTGGATAGCTTGGCTTTTGCCATGACAGAAGAAGAATTTTGCATCCTCAGG
Organism: Atrichornis clamosus; assembly: GCA_013400975.1. Classification (NCBI taxonomy): domain Eukaryota; kingdom Metazoa; phylum Chordata; class Aves; order Passeriformes; family Menuridae; genus Atrichornis; species Atrichornis clamosus. Next base: position 24,862 of record WBMZ01006814.1, on the reverse strand, counting down.
ATTCCTTTCCTCTTGCTTTGGTGTTCCTTCAGTTTTCTAACCTGTTGCATATGGAGATTTTAGTGCTGTTCCACATGGGTAAGAGATTGTTCCCTCACTAAGCTACTGCGAGGGAGTTAATATACTTCCCCTTTTTAACCAGTATTCATTTATATTTGATGGGAAAAGGTGGGAGGGAAAGTATTTCATGTTCACTTAGAAATGCTGGCAATACATTTAAAAAAACCAACCAAACACAACACAACAGAAAGAACAAAAGAACAGGGAAAAAGAACATCATGTAGTTCTGTTTCTACTTATTTCCGAATTTACATATTTCTTATTAAAAGGAGAAGAGAAAGTGTCCATGGTAACAGTACTAACTCGATTTATGAGAGGTTACAGAGAGCACTTGGCCCTGAAGGATATGAATACTTTGGGAATGAGATTTTCTTTCTATTATACATTCATAATATTTCCCATGCCTTATGACTCTGATCATCTGTTCTCACCCAGTAGTTGAGAAACATCAGTGTGGTTAATTTAGGAAGACTTCTTTAAAACACCACTGTGAGGAAATATAGAAGCTCAAAATCTTTATCTTCTGATCAATGAAAATTGATAAGTGGAATAAATAACTGGCCTCAGGCTCCTTACCCGTGGCCAGTATCCTCAGAACTGTCATCACCTGAGCCCAGTGCTCAGCCACATTTGGGATCAAGGGACTTTGCTCATCACTGTAAGCAACACAGTGGTGCAAGTTTTTCCCACAGGCTGTGGGCTTTGTCTTAAGGTGCAGCTGGTGTCATCTGCAGGGACTACCTCAAAAGGCACACAAATGGCCACGGAGGGCAATAAAAGAAGAAACGTTGAAATGAAAAAAATACTAAATTCTCTGGAATAGCTTGAAGATTGAGTGTCACAATTTCCTCTCTTACACTGCTGTCAAAGAGGTCATGTGGGAAGATGCACTGTCCAGTGGTTACCAACACAAGCTGGTTTGGACCTAGATGGACTTTTGTTTCCAGCTTTTCCTCTGATTTTCTATATAAACTGAGACAAGTGACTCAGCTCCTTCAGTCTTTATCCTGTTTGGACTGCAGGTCAATCAGATCTGGGAATGCCTGCCTTGATTATGTGCTCAGCTGAGATTTCACCTGAAACATCTGAGTCCACCATGACAAGAAAAGTAGGGACGTGAAAGACACAGGAGTGTTAGAGCACTGAATTATCTTAAGATTTGTTCTTGTAATTTTGTTCACAAGATTGTTGCCATGAATCTCTGATGTCAGGGCCCACAACTGAGTTCTCTGGAAAGTTCTGAGGTGGTCTTTCTCAGTGCACACTGCATTGTGGGCTTTTGAATGGCTAGAGTAGCATTTTCTCCATTTGCAGACTCTCTTTTCAACCAAGGCTTTTACCTTAGAACTTACTTTCCTTCACTGAGCTGGATGGAAATTTTTTTCTTAGAAAATGCAAAAGTATTTGAAGACCTCAGAGCGTTAAACCACAGCAGTCTCATAAGTGATGGTGGAAAGAAAATAAAGGTTTTACTGCTTGATTATCTACACATGAGGGTTTTTTGAAAATAAAAATCCATGACCTTTTAACTTCAGTTTAAATACTACCTATTTAAAGAACATATCCACATTGCATGATTGTGAATGGACAGTGAGTGGAGAATTGCATTTAAAATTCAAAATGATGGGGAAATCAGGTAGACAGAACATTACACACACACGCACATGCACATATTGAAATATATGTGCTGTATTATGAATAGTTTCCTTCATATTTTGGTAACAAAATAATGCATTTGTTCCAAATTATGACAATGGAAAGAGCCACAAGCCTTTGTTAATGCTCCCATTCCCTCCCAGAAAGTTTGACTAATTCTACAAGTAAACTTCACATTGGGAAAGTATTGAAAGTTTGCTCATAGCTGCTGAGAAATTAATAGAGGGGAAAGTGGGGAGTAGATTGTTTTTTAACAGACTGAACAAAGAGAATAAGTACAGATGCTGTGTTTTCAGGCTGTCTTAAAATGCAACAAATTCAGCCTTGACAAATGTGCAAAAACCTGAAAAAATAATATTAAAGAAGACATTAGAGTAAGAGATCATATCAGTCTCATCGCAGCAAATGTTTATATGCACCCCTTGTCTTATATAGACAGCAATATTATGACTTTGTTTACGTATGATATATTTTTCAGGCTTTTAGGGTAATTTTTTTATTCCTATTTGGGAATTGATGATATATGGGTTAGAGTAGCGTCATTCTGACTTCTCTTACTCATTATTGTATAAAAGAGACCTGGAAGAGCAATATATCTCTTGCTTAATATTCGTTATGCCAAAAAAATAAATTATGACATTTGCTGAATTATTAAAATCATGACATTTTAAGAAACTGAATCTGATTTTCTTCAACACTAGGAAACTTTGCTTAGGACCCTCAAAGGAATTTGGGCTTCTAACTTCCAATTTCACTGGCAGAGCTGTCAGAGGGGTTTATCCAGCTCAGTTTAAATGAGTAACAGGTTCACAGTCTCTTCAGGATACCTAAGATACTAATCAGAATTATTTAGTGGATATGGTTTTAGTGTTTGAAATTTCTCTTAATAGAAGCAGTTTCTGGTACAGTCCTTTGTCATTATGAATTATATGCATGAATTTCTGAATTTAAATGTTGCTAAGGCATTGAGTCTGGTTTATTGGTCCTGAGAAAAAAATGAATTAAGAAAAGGAAAAAATGAGTTGGAAAAGGGCAACATTTTATTTTTATAATTGTTAAAATTTCATTTTTAAAAAAATTTATGTAATGTTTTCTAAGTCAAATGTTTTTGTTTCCCTGAAATTATATCATATTTATAAATTCCTGCAACTGCATTTTCTAAATAGGTGGATGTTCAGAATAGGAACGTTTTTCTTTAGATCAAGCACTTCACTATCCCCAAAATATGTATGTGGGAGGGAACACTGGTTGGCTGGCTGACTGTATTAATCAGATTTCAGAAGTATTTCTGAAAACTATCGCAAATCCCCGTTCAGTAAAGTTGCTTCTGCTTGTTACCTAGAATTTGAGATATTTTTCCACATGTTAGCACCATAGCAATAGCAGGGCATCTGAAATGGGGTTTTATTCATCCTGGGCTATAAAAGATGCCCAAGATCTGGGGTAAATATATAAACTTTTAGACAATGCTGATTTCCATGGACTGTATTTATTGCTTCTATTTTCATGTTCAGTTTGTCCAAGACTAATATGTCTAGTCAAGCTTCTCTCTGATCTTTATATTAGAAACTTGATTTACATGGGTAGAAAACATGGACTTGCAGACATTAAGTTTCTATCTCATTGCAAGTAATCTTTAATGTCTCATTCCAGCTCTCGTTTTGAAGAAATTTAGTGGTTTAAAATAATAAATTGGTTCTAGAAAGAGTTGAAAATTCTGGTATGTTTGTATTAGGGTCAAGCAGCACAACCCTGTAGTTGAGAAGATCAGTGTGGATCAGTTGTTTTCCACAGTGCTGTTCAGGTGATGTCTGCCTCAGTGTTCCCAAATGTATCTCACATGCTTGCTTATTTTTAACTGTCTTTCTATTGTAACTTCCTCTTCCTCTTTCATTGAAGTTGAAGAGCCAGCTGATTACCCAGATGACTTCACAAACTTTTATAGAGTTAAGATACAGATAGAACCTACACCATCTCCTGCTTTATGCTATGCAGTTAGAAAACAGAAAGGGCACCACAGCAGTGAGTCTAGATAATAGAGGCTTTCTGAATGTTGTAGGCAAAACCCATGATTCCTGACTTGTCCTTGCTTCACGCTTCAAATATACTAATTAATTTACTGCTTTTTCTACTCCTTGTATGAACAGAAAAAGCTAAAGCTCTGACTCTTCCAAAAAAAGCAAAAACATATTTATATTTGCAAACTAAAGGATTCATGTCCCTTACATAGCCCTTGTACCTCATCTTCGCCTACAAACTTTCAGAGGCAAAAATATAATTCACTCTCAGCAGGCACTCAGTGGCTTAAAGTCTTAGACTGTGTCTTGAAACATGTCTTCTATGAAGGTAACCCTCCCAAGCCCCTCTTAATGGTGATAGAACACACACAAACTAGTGAGCACAGAAAATAAAATTCTCTTCATTTCTTATAAGAGGCCAGAAAGAATTACCAGAAAAGGAAAAGAGACTATTACACTGTACAGATGTGGTTGGGTACGTGCAAAGCAAAAAACCTTGGAAAATTGAGCTGTTATTTTATCCTGACAACAACGTGTGTTTCTGCACTTTATATCATACCAATAATGCATAATTTTACTTCGGAATTTCATGGTGAATCCTGCTTTTCAGAATTTGTGAATGTTCATCATTTCAATAATTTAGAATTTGCAACAAAGTCAAATTCCTTGAAGGGAAGGAATGCCACAGAATGTGTTCCCTGTCACAGCTTAATAGTTTCACAGGTAGATACTATATTTGCTAAGAGGAACTGTGAATATTTTTTTGGTGCTTCTAAAAAGTCACTTGCTAGAAGCATTGCCCTTGGAAGCTCCCTTTATTCCTCTGCCATGCTATTGCACTATTTATTCTCCACATTTGGCTTTCACAGGGTAACCTGAAACAGGCAGCACTGAAGAACTCTGGAGGTCTAAGTTTAGGTAAAAGAGCTTGTGATCTGAGGAAACTGAAAGCAGAGGGAACAGAGAGGGTAGAGAAGCAGCACTTGTCATTCATATTCCAGAGCACAAAATGTTCTACTCTCAGAGGATGAAAGCCAGTGAACAATGGTTATAAATTAATTAATGCTTCATGGACTCCTAATTTTATATCTTTTGCATTAAATAGTCATGGAATGAAATGCATAAACAGTACTATTAGAGAAGATAGAGAGCCATATTTCTCTGTTTCCAGGTGAGTGCCTATCATGAGAACACGGAGTCAGGCTCTGCTGCACTCTCTTCCCATTCCCTCCAGTCTCTTGTGCAGTGCAGAACAGGTTTTTACAGGAGAAATTGAAAATGCCAACTCACATTAGCCAGTTGATTAGTAGTTATTGCACTCTCCAGAATAGTGGATTTGCATCTCAAAAAGAAGAGTTAAATCCAAGTCCCCTCCTTTTCAGCTGCTTGGTGTAGCTGGAGAGTATTTTAGATGGGTACATACTGTGTATACTGATGTGTGCTAGGTGTGTCCCAAAAACATTTGCTGAATTGCGTGTGGTGTTTGGAGAAATGCCCAATGCCTGGACTTCAAAGGGCTGAGGAATTAGATACTCCTTCAGTGAGTCAGATCAGAAACATTTCTTAGCTTAGCATATGGAGAAACAGAACTCAAGGCAACCAAAGCACTTCACATCCAAATTTTGATGCCAGCTAAATGGTAATTTTTAAGATTGTTCACTCAGGTACTTTAAATGCTTCAAAAGTGTCATTTCAATTTCTAAAATTCCATTGTGTTCAGACCTGTCTGTGGTAGTGTCATAGGTATGGTGTAGGAGAATGGCAGGCTGGCTGTAGGAAGGACTTATGTTGACTGTCAGAGATGGGCTATTTTCCACACTGTTAGAAACTGCCTGCAATATACATGAATAACATGCAATAAATAAAGCAACAAGGAAAACAGAGAGAAAATAAAAATTTTAGTGCCCAGCAGCTCAAATGTTGTTAACAGCAACTTTTATCATAACTGTGTAATGGTCCTGATAATTGGCCCCATCATGCCAGGCAGTACACAGAGGGGAGAGTAAGGGTTGCTCCTGCTTAGGAGAGCAGTAATTAGCTTGAGGAAAATGTCTATGTACAGTTTCCAGCAGCTATGGGACAGTAAAAAACAATGAACTGAAGTGTCCTGAATCCTAAGGTAGGGCGCTGTACATCATTTAAGTGTGGAAATACCTGTTGTAGATGATGACATCAAGATAGCAAATCACCATTAGGTTTTCAGAAATGACTGTTCAGAAGGCAGCTTTGATAATGGTGACCCTCCACAGCCTCCACAGTTGCCATCTATAGCCCTTGGCAGTAGGTTTATCATTGCTTTGAGAGAGGCAAACGGATCTCTCTCAGGCATCTGTTGGTTTTTACCAAAAGAAAGGGCCATTTTTGTAGAGTAACACATAATTTGTTTAGCATTACCCATGAAATTTTATGATTGCTTTCATAAAACTCCCACTTTTTGGCAGCTTTTCTTAACCTAAAAAATGTGTGAAGGAAGGAAATAGAGCCAAGAGTAGTTGTCCTAGCCATCAGCAGAGCACTTGGGATGGAAGTCTTTAAATATGGGGACAAACTCAGAAGTGGGTGGAAGATAATTTGTGTAAATTTGCGTTTAACGATTTTATTTACCCTGGCTTATTTAAATCTATTTCTAATTCTCTATTTCTAGAGATGCGCTCCTCTACTTATTTTTTCACTCACTATTCTTTTTGTAGTTTTAAGTTATTGTGGGAGTCAAAAGTGGGAAAAAAACCCACAAAAACTGTCAGAGCTCTGACAGGTGTCCTCTGACAAGTCTTTCCAGGGAGTTTTAAAATGTTACTTCTCCTAAGCTTGCCCCTGTCTCTCCTCCCCCACACTATGTAGGACACAATCCGGAAGGAGCCTACACGTCACATTCACTGACTGACAGCCTGAACCATGAGCTTAACCCCATTTTTATCAGCTGTTCAACCTAGAAAGTACAGCTGGGTTCTGAAGTTGATAAACCTCCCGTTTGCCTTCTGACTGTGCTCTGGAGGTGATCCTATCTGGCAGGAGAGGCAGCGCAGCAGCGTGTTCAATCACTCCAGGAGTCAGACAGAGGGTGCCTGTCGGAGATCTCAGATCCGTGTAGCTCTTTGCCTCACAGCACCTTTCTGGTATTTTAGAAATTTTTTATTTCTTCCACATCCCTCAGGGAGGCTAATTTCATGGCTCAGCACATCTCGACTGTCCAGATTATTGTTTTTCCCTTCTGGATACTCAGCCTGAATTTTCCTCTTACACTAACCCCATTAGCTACTTGTATGATTAAACGAAGTGGGTGAGCCTGACAGAATGTGAGGTCCTTGAAAACCCTCCAGTTTTGGAGAGTGTAGGTTTGCAATCTGTAGTTGACTTGGAATATTTTTTCTGATTAAATACACTCCCTTCTTGGTAATGAATCATTAAAGTTAAAAATATGTTAAAAAATATTGAAAATATGTATGTAACTATGTATAAAAGCAACTATTAAGGCAAAAGGTTATCATTTTGGAAGCGAGCTGACTGTGAATTGGGGATCCCTTGAATAAATGTCTTCACATTTATAGGTTCGGCCATTTTCTGGCATTTCAGATGGTTCATTTAAAAGGATTTTAAACCCATTTAGTTTATATTCTCAAACAGAAACTGTAGTCCCTACTTAAATTGCCGTGGCAAGAAGAATATAAGGACAGAAAAATATGTTTTTTTCAGTACTCTACTGTAGGAAGTGCCCAACGTTTTCCTTCATAATCTTTCTCTGTTCCTCAATTATTCAGTGTCTTATCATCTACTCTTTAATTGGATGCAGGGAAAAACAAAGAAACCCAAAACCTTCCACTAAAGCCTGCTAAATAAGGTTGAGTTCTTGATATCTGTTACTAGGTGTTTCCTGAGGAAAAAAAAAACCAAATTATTTATGCAGTTATGTCAATGTTTCTAAAATTAAAAATTATTCATCCTGGAATAGGAACCTAATTAGTGAGCAATCCTACTGACATCTATCATGAGGATGATCCTCTGCAAGTGGTCATTCCTTGGGGTTCAGTGTGGTTTAGACTCACAGTTTGATGTCTTTCTCACAAGAGTTCTCCCCTGCAACCCCACTCTTTCTCACAAGTCTCATAAGAACTCAGTATGACACAATGGACCATGTGAGCAATGGAGCTCATCAAGGTTAATAAGCTCAGTTTTATAAATGAGCAAATTTTTCAGGGCATCTATAATTTTTTCTGCATTTAGTCGTGTAATTTAAAAAAAATGTCAGCACAATGGCTTTAAATATTACAAATTAAATTTACTACCTAAATGAAGATCATTGATATCACAGACAAGCAGGAATAATTTAGACCTTAATTGGACCTCTAAAGGTAATTAATTTTCCAGTGATGTTTGGTATAAATATTCTCTTCTTAATTTATTGAAGTAGAAATCTGAAATGTTCATGCATCCAAGTATACTCCAGTTATAAATAGAAAAATTAGGAATGCCCAATACAATTTGTGCTGTTTTTTTCTGCTGTGTCAGCAGACTCTCTTATGAAAGTGGTACAAACACGGCAGTTATGCCTTAAAGGTTTCAACAGCTGATGCCCCAATCCATAGCCAACAATCAGTGCATGCTGGCATTTAACATAAGGAGTTATATTAGAAACCAAAGTCATTGACTATGTTTATTTAAAGGGACACAGCTTATTCATTCAGTGGGTCTTAAGCCACTTACTGAGCTAAAACCTAAATGATTTGGAATCAAGGACATAAGGGAAGTGGGTCAAGTTTTTTTCCATGTAATATTTCCAAACAGTCTGCAGGTAGGAAAAGCCAAACTGTGTCTAGTAGGCTTCTATTTGTTGTACAGGAGCCTTCAGCTCCACTGGAAAATACCTAGAAATCTGCAAATGAAAAAGCCTTAACACTGTGAGCTATTAATGATGAAGTTTCCATAGAAACTTCATTATTCCCTCTTCTTGAGAAATGAGCTAACTCCATGTATTATTAATGGAAGAACATAGTTATTGACAACTATCTGTAACTTGCTTATAATCCTGTATAAAATGCAGTAATGAAAGAAGTGCAATGTGATGGTGCATTTATCTTTCCCTCTTCCAGCTGTTGCATGGGATTTTTGTTCTTTCCAATACTTCTGTTAAAGTGGGAACCCGTGGATCTCTTTAAAGAGGTGTGACTTTCAGAAGACTTAAAGATGGCAAGGTAGGAACCAACCAGCTCATGTGTAGGATTTAAACAAAATAAAAACTAAAATATTATTGAGAACAAATAAATTTATAAGCTCTGGAGGAATCCAAGGCTCCATGTGGAGCAATCAGGACATACATCCACTAGCTGTGGTCACTGTTTAGATAGGGCCTCCATTTCAGCATTTCTTCATCCTTTGATATTTAAAATCTCTTCCCTAAAATGGAAACAACATGTAATACAGTCTGTAAATTGACATAATTTTCCATTTTTGGCTCTTTTACACTCTGACGGCCTGCTTCTCTTCCCTGTCCTTATAGTGATAGTGGACAGCCCTCCCTGCCTCCAGGGGCTGCCCAGCTCCTCCAGCCCTCACCAGGCTTGTGACCTGCTCACCAGACCTCGCTGCTTTGCTCTGGGGAAGGGGCCAACAGCCAATTTAAATCTGAGCTGCTGTTCTCTGCCTTTCCTATTTGCTTTAGGACTGCAGTATTTTTGAGAAGCTGATCAGGTCAAAGATTAAAATGGTCCAAAAAAGTGATTAATTGCTTCAGTAAGCAGTGACATGCAGAGCAGGGGTGTGGACTCATCTGGGGAGGGGGTGAGTGATTACCCAGAGGTACTTCTAGATGTGGGTATGCTGAATTTTGTGAATAGTTGTAAAAATCAAAGTGGTTTTGATAATTAGCAAAAACAGATCATAATTTTTCCCACAAATTGACATGCTCATAAATGCTGTATGAAAATATGCTAGTTCTAATTTGATTTAAATTTCCTCTGAGAAGAGGATGAGAGCAGTATTTCCCAAAAGCTCTATTCTAGCTCTTTTTTTAAACTTTCAATTTTCCTTCAGGTTTCCACTAAGTGAATAATAAATGTGTTTTCCTCAAAAATTACATGCCTACAAGTGAACATCTTTGCTTATAAGCTATGTAGGAAACCATTTTTCCTATTGCACCTGCATGAATAATATCTAACACTACACAAAAGCTCATTAAATCCTTTTTTTCCAAGACAAAACCTAAGCTGCAGAATGTAATATAAGGATTTGACTTAATAGGACAATATGAACTTTCTTAAGGCCTCATTTTTTACAAGTTTGAAAATAAATAAATTATAGGTAAAAAGTAAAATTGCCTAAGAATGATAAAAGGATACTGCGATGACAAGGCCTGAGTCTTTAAAGGCAGCAAACAGTAATGTTTTTCTCCTGGCATCAGTATTTCATGTTGGCACTACTTTAAATCCTTATTTTTCAGTGATATACAGCAATTTGGAGTTATCTGTCAAGCATTAGATTATCAGCCACACTTCTATCAGAAATTAAATTAAATCATACTATCAAATGAACCAAACATCAGTCAAAAGTAAAAGAAAAAGCAAAACCAAACAAATAAAAAACTAAGACCCAAATCACAAAAAGGAAGTCTAGGTTAAGAATGCACAGGTCTAGAGATAAAAATATCATATCATTTACATTTAAATAAGCCAATGAACACGGTGTTCTGATCATGTAGAAGCCGTAAAAGGATGAATTTTGGCTATTTCAGGAAAAAGAACATAAACACAGAGATACTCTCTGCACTGTGTGAGATGTGTCATTCTACATCACTGAGTCCCTGACAGCAAACCTACGAACCACCCATGTGTACACCAACCCTTTACTGTCGCTGGGTATGACTGCTTAGCCTCCATAAAGGTGCAGAGCACGTGGAGGAGGGAAGAGGGAGGCGAAATTGCAGCCTGGGCTCCCTGGGTGGGAGAGCTCTTCTGCACAGCTCAGGCAGTCCCGAGGGTCTGTGGAAGTCACATCGCCCTGTCCCCAGGCAGGGGACGGAGTTGGGCTGGTGCCCGAGGTTGGTGCTCCACCTCAAAACGTCCTCACTTATTGCCATGCCCTGCTGTGCACTCAGCCTCTGAGTGCTTAAATCTGCACTTCGGAAAGCAGTTCTTTGCCATGACTTCCAAATTTTCTCCAGCATGTGCATGAGCATCTCTGAAGCCGCTTCACACCGTGCGGGGCCATATCGGGGTAACAGCGCGAGACAGGATCACATCCTCCCTGCCTTATTTTGCTGAGAGCCAAAGCAGTACCTCCCTTCCTCACCATCTGACAACTTAATTTAAAATCTTGGCTTGATTGCAAGTCCATGGCAAGATTCCCACTGGATACTGAGAGAATATGTTGTCACTACTGACTGCAGAATCATTAGATGATGGAGAGGGTTGATCTCAGCCTAACGATGCAGCAATGCAGGTGACGCTCACAGGGATTGTGAACACACTGGGGACCATTTTCTCTTTCTGGAAATCATTGGCACATGTGAACCTTTGCAACAGAGCCTGTCACATGCCAGGGAAAGCTGAAGTCCTTTATATTCCTTGTGGTGGAAAACAAGGGATCTAGGACTCTTGACTGAGTTGGAGAATCACTAGGTAACCTCAGTGTTAAACAAGTCCTTGTACACTTTGCTCAGCAAGTTTTCTGGCTTCAGGCACAGCATGTATGAGGGGTTTTGCTCATGGTTTGCAACGGAGAAAATTTTCTAATTCACTAATGCCTGAAGAATAGAACAGAGAATTCAGATGTCTTTAAATAAATACGGATGCCAATTATCAATAGCACAGCACTTTGAAGAGGAGACAGGTTGTATAATTTGCTCAACCTGTTCATGTGGCTGGAAAGTTTGTTTCACTGACGACAGAATTGACACAACTGTTCATTGTTGGCCTATGCTAAAAAATAAACTATGATAAACAGATATTCAAAATAAAGTACAAACTTTTCTCAGTGCTTATCCCACTGTAATGAAAACATTTATCTAGTGGCAAGGTAGTTCTCACAGGACTGGCATATGAGTTTTGTTTTCTTTCTCTCATGAACTTGTAGCTATTCTTACTTGTCAGCATAGCTGATAATAGCTGTTAATCTGATCTAGTGATCACAAGGCTCAGGAAAAAAAGGATACCAAGTCAACTCCAACACTGCCACAAGCTCAGCTGTGTATATTTGATTTCAAGTATTATCACAAACACACTGAGACTGGAAACTGTCCACTTAAATTCTGCTCTTTTCTTAGGGAAAAGTCAGAATCTTTATTCAGCAGTGCTTTCTGTAAACTGGAAAACTCTTTTCAAATGACTTTGGTAGGTAGCAAGGACTATTGTTACTTCTGCCTAGCTTGTGCTGCAGAACTAGTCTTTAGAATGACCCTTAACTGAAGCAGAAAATGGAACTCCAGTCTACCAACTAACCTCTCTGGTGCAATCTAGTTGTCTCTTGAGACTTTTTAATTTCCTTCAACAAATCCAGACACAATGATAGCAATGGCAATGAGAACTGCAGCTTGGTAAATCGATATAAATTACTGCAGCAACCAAAGCTGTTGCAGTTGTGACTTGTAGGGTGCCAGAAAACCAAAGACTTGCAACAAAAATACAATGGATGGTAGGTACTATTTTATTTTACAGAATGCATCATTGCTATAAAGGAATTCTCAAAGTCACACAGGACTTTGATTTACAAAAATTCAGTACAAAAGAAGACATCAAGTTTCCAATTATCAATGTTTGCATTAATATCCTTTTCCAGTCTTCCTGCAGTAGACCATGCCTAACTTCTGGGCTGATGCTCTAAAAATCATGCAGTATCTGATTGCATATTAATGGCATTTGGTTTGGTGGGTTTGATTTAAAGATTAATATGCATCACTAAATACAGAACAGTAACTACAATGAATGCACTATATCCACTTAAAATATGGTAGCATTCTGGAAAGAGTTGTGTTTATCCCTATTTAGATACGAAGTGTAAGGAGTCAAAGGGATTATAGCAATTTATTTACAAGTTGGAAATTTTGTGTGGGATGAATTTAATAAGTATACAGAAAAAGAAAATGCAATTAATTTAGTGCAAATAATATATATTATTGGATTTTAAAATTAATTTTAATATATTACGTGCTGAATATGCTGAGCAGTGGCATTTACAACTCTCTGTGGAGGCTGACAGTTTGCAGATAATGTTACTTGTTCTGTATTATCAAAATGAGTTAATTAAGAATTTCAAGTTTAGTGCTTAACATGACCTACAGATCAACTATATATTTAGCTTTAGGGCTCAGCCATTTGGGCCTAGAAGTGCTCACAAAGTGAAATTTACTGAGCTCAAGACAGTTTTAACTGGGAATACTAATAACACCAGCCTAATTCAGATATTCAACTGCTCTTCTACCTGGGAAACCATTTCCTCATCTTGTTTCAAACTTGATAGGCACTTGCACTTGATTTTCCCCTGGCATTTAGCAGGCTTTGAAATTAGTAAGTTAATATGCCTTCAGTTATAGATTCTGCTAATCATTGCATAAACTTCAATGTTAAAAAATTTCCTACCAACTTCATGTGGACAAAGTTTTGTTTAATCTCAGAAGAAATTCTGCTTCAGTAATGATTGAGGGAACTTCTACCTTTACTGAGATTATATAAAAACGTAGTGGAAAATCCACAGAGCAGAACCTCAGCTGACAGAGCCTGACCCCATCCTCGGATTTTCTGCAGCTAGAGACAGGACTCTCCCTTTCTCATGGAATTACTGGGAGCTGGGTTATCCATCCACGAAAGAGGCAGAGATTTCCTGCTCAACTAAGTCACGTCTCAAAGATGTGTAAAATTGTGTTTGACTCCTGCTGACCTCCAGTCAAATGTCAATGTCAATGTCAATGTCCCTAGCACCAGAGGACAGAACTTACTGGTTTCTTCACTTGGGACTCTGTATCTGATCTATAGAAAATGCCAAGACATCCAAAAGTACTGAGCATTGATCCCATCACTTTGTTTCAGCATGATTTGTTTGTTGGCAGCCCACTTGAAAAGTAGGCCTTAACTAAGGATGGTGAATTGTGAAAATAACGATCTTTGAAATTAAACCTTTGATACCTCATTTTATTTCTGCAACTGATTTTAACATCTTTGAAATTTGAGATTACATAAAGTGTGTTCCTTTCAATTTTGTACAGAGTAGCTGAAAAGTTATGGGGATAGAGGAAGTCTTATATTAGATTGGACCCAGTCCAATGTTAGTTATTTAACTTTGAGTATGCAGAGAGTATAAATGGATGCATTTCATTATAGTGGTTTGGTTTTCATGTGAATCAAGAAAACATTGTTTAAATTGGGGAAATGGTTTTGAATTTAAATTGCCAATGTTCAGATAGCTGTGGATTTAAATAGAGAATAGGTCTTAGTAGACAGCTTCTCTTCCGAAAAAGATTGCACAGCAAGGTGTGAATGCCACTGATTTAGAGAATTCTGGTACCCAGATGCCTTGCCAGACCAATTAAACTGACTACAGCATTCACATCCTCCAGCGTTAGGCATCTAAATTAAGGGGTTTGATTAGGATTGAGCTAATTTATACAAGAAATAGAGAAAAACCAGTAGTTTTAGTAAACTGAAAGCTCTGTTGTTGGATTAGGAAGCACAAACATCTCATTTAGGTATCAAAACCACATGTAAGTTTATAGATCTATCTGTATAAAAACATTCTGCTCCACCAGAAGTAGGCATAGGTTTCAGTTTGAGCTCTTTGACAAGTTTCTTTTTTCACTCGTGAGCCAGAAATTGTCCATAACATTCCAAAGAACTTTACATTTCCATTTGCTTACTGAAGAAAAGATCTAGGATCTTTGAGAAGCACCTTTGAATATTTGTTATACAAAAGTTGCTCTAAAGTGCTAGTTATTAAAAGCTTGCTGGGCTTAGTAAAACACAGGTCTCTCAGAATTAAGTAGATATGCCACTAGCAAAAAGACATACTGAATAATAAAATGCATAGTGTGCCTGGCATTGTTTTGTATAACTCTAAATTTATTTATAAACTTTGACTTTATAATAGGCTTCAATGTATCTCTGCTTTACTGTTTGCCAATGCACTCAGAGGGAAGCTTCATTCTAATCAAATTTGGTATCACAAAAATAAGCACAGGAACAAATCAACAACCCTCTGGCATTGTAAATATTGTAAAAAGACAGATGATTATGTTGCTAAGTTTCTTCTACCTTGAAACTAATTCTCCATGGTTCAGCTGTTGATTCCCAAGCCATGTAGTGCTTCCGTCTCTTGCTGCAGTGCTGTCCTTCAAGGCAGACAGGTACTGCGTGTGGGTGGGAAACAGCAGCTGAGTCAGCTCTGGGCTGTGTTCACGTCTGGAGAAACGCATCAGGAGACAGGCCAGTGAAATGTCTCATGTTATTGAGAAATGGCTAAGAGGACGTTCCGGAAAACAAACACCTCCTTCATTTTTGCTCATCAAAACTTGTTGAGGGGAGTGCTTTTATAGATAAGGATGGGGACAGGGCATTCATGACTGCCTTTAATGGTACCTTTGAACTGACTCTCTCTCTTTCCTGTGGGAATGACTGTTTAATCCTCTTCAGGCTTTGCTAACCTATAATAGCATTATAAATTGTTATTTTCAGGAGTTTTTGTTTTCTCATATTTAGCAATATTGCTAAGTGATTGGGATCTGTGCACAGGTGGCTGCCTTTGCCCTTGCCATGGGAAGCTGTGCTGCTGACACAGTGCCCCAAAAAAGGGAGAGTCACCATGCCACTGGGTTAAACATACTCTTATGTTGACTGAAGACTTTTGTATTTTCAGAAAGAGACTGTATTTGGGACATATAAGCAACAGGAGTTTGTGTGAAAAATTATTGAAACTAGGTCTAGATCAATCCTTAAATATAGAGTTATTTTGAAAGTATTTTCTATTTTCTATTTATATAATAGATATAAGTATTTATAATATATTAA
This sequence comes from Atrichornis clamosus, assembly GCA_013400975.1. Classification (NCBI taxonomy): domain Eukaryota; kingdom Metazoa; phylum Chordata; class Aves; order Passeriformes; family Menuridae; genus Atrichornis; species Atrichornis clamosus. The sequence continues at coordinate 9,144 of WBMZ01006814.1, read as the reverse complement.
TAAATATGTATGTATATGTCTCACAATATTTTAATAATATATTCATTTTAGAAACATAATTCCTCAGATTAAAAAGCAAGCTTTTCCGAGTGATTGGTTCTCTTAAAAGAGAAAAGAAATGCAGAAAGTCAATATTACCTGCAAAAATATTAGTTTTAATCAAAACCCATTATCCATCAAATATTTTCAACAGAAAACATTTACCAGGAATCATAATTAGTTTTCAGTGTTTTGTCATCCACTCTTCCCTGTTTGTTTTATGCTTTCATGCTGTATTCTCTCATTTGAGTGACAGACTTTATTAAATACTGTGGGAGTGTGACTATTCTCTGTGTAACCAGCCAAAACAATCAGTCCTGAGGATCTCAAGAGATCCTTTCCTATCTCTCGGTTCTGTGATTTGGGTACCTTTTCTGAGGGGGAAGCCTCAGTCTGTTTTGATAATTTCCCCAACTATTCTATATAAGTGGTTTTGCAGGATGACAAACGAGCAGTGCTTGACAGGTGAGCAGTGCTTGATGTAGGCAAATCTGCAAATTCTTTTTCTTTTATTCAACACTCTTGGGCCTCATTTTTTCTGAGTTCTCAGTTGATCTTACAGAGCTGTTGCCCAAGAGCTGCCCAGTAACTATATTCATTTAAAATGGGTTCAGACATGATTGGCACCCAAGAATTTTTCTGTACCTGATCTTTAGCTTAATGCATTGCTATGTAATTATGATCTCTTATGCTCTCATTAATTAATATCTTATTATGCAACACAGACAACATAAGCACACAAACAGATTCTAGTTATCTACAATCCTAGGTAGTCCTAAAAGAATAAAGTTATTCTTCAGAGTTCATTTGTTTGTTTTTAAAAGTTGACAACTAAATCTCCAGATCAGGAAACACATGCACAGTTACTGACATGAGACCAAATTGCTTTTCTTGCAAAGTTTCAACATCTTGTTTATTTACAGCTGCAAATTTCTCAGCTAAGAATCCAGACAGAAATACTACAAAATTTTATATACAAACAAGAGAATTAAGGAGAAAAATGAAAATGAATGTGTTGGAAAGGCTTAAAATTTTTCCTTCACAAAATAGAAAAACTACTCATCTAATTTCATTGTTTTCTAAGTCTTTTGAGGCAACTTGATGTTTATTCAATAGGAGGACTTGCAGCATCACTCCTTAGGTGCATTAAGTGAATTTAGTAGTTCACTTTTGTGGCCAAAAATATGTCGCTGGTGTGAGGAATAGTACAAACCTCATAAACTATAGACAAGTTGAATTGTGTTCTGTCATCTTCATGACCACAATCTCTATGCCTTAAAAAGTTGTAGCTGACTCTATTTCACCCAGTGCTCAGTATTGATGAAGCAATAAAAGGTGGGTATTAACATCAAAGAACCAATAGTCAAATAATTGTTTAGCTGTGTGGGAGACATCTAGGCTGCAGTCAAAAGTACATAAATTTGAAAATACATCCAAGTCCATGGCTGGAATCTGTGGAGAGTTGTCAGAAAGGGCAGAACAAAATATCATACAGTGTAAACGATCAGAAACTATTATTCTTTCCCATGATTCATCTACTGTTAAAATGATGTTCAGTGCTTTACAGACAGATTTGAAGACACAATAAGAAATCAAAGGGTGAAGAGACTTATGCAGTACTTAATACTGCAGACATCATCATCTAAGCAAGCTCAGTGGGAATATATTTTGCTCATCCTTTGCTTTTCAGTTTAGGTCATGACACTCACAAGCCACTGTAGGTGCACCTAACTTTGCAAGCCAGGCTATGAGCAATGGTGTGGTAACTGATCCATGTTAAAGCTCTCAGCTTCTGTCTGCTGGGCTGAGCAAGGAAGGTGCCTTTGTGCTCATACGTGGCTGTGAACTAGAGCAGATGAAATGCAGGCACACATTATTCCTATCTGCTGCCTTTGCAGTGAACCAGGGAGCTGAACCTGAATCTTCCACGTCCCAAGTCATCACCCTGCCTCCAGGGAATGCTTTACTGAATGCCATTGCATAACAGATAGAAAAGCAAGTGTTTCCTCACCCCTGCCTTGCAGGCTTGTCCAGAGCAAGCTAGGACTGTGACTTATGATAATTCTACAAAAATGTCATTTCACTGCATATCTGTTTCTGTGCCAGAATTACAGGCAGTGACTCTAACAAGCTTAGCCTGGGATTATTGAAAAAGCTTCCTGGAGGCAGCTGATTTCCCAGCAACTCAGACTTCCTAGAGAAAAACCTGGGAACAATGATTATTCCATCATTAGAAGTCAAAGCAAAGCAGATGAACACACAGCTCAGAAAACATACTGCCACAAAAGGGTGATAGGCTGAATATGGAACAGGGGCTTCCTCTCTGATTCCCTAAGATGAAAGAAAGCATAGATTTGGAGTCCTGGCATCTCAAAATTACTTCCTTGGGACTACAGTTTTTCTGGGATGTTTCAGATAGATTTAACGCTCTGGACTAATATGTGTCGAGGTCCACATCACAGCACATCATTTCTCTAGCTAGCATGAAGCATCACAGGCTGTAGAAAGATGTTAACTTGTAGGGGTATCCCGTAATTCACAGAAAGATTCAGCTCTTCTGTCTAAGAGGGTCAATTCCTCTGTCTACAGCCTCATTTACAATAGCAATTCTAGCTTGGATATGGACACTTAATCTTTTTTTCATTATTATTATTCTTTCTGAACAATAGTAATTTCTAGGTTGGGGACACACCACACTAATCCCTTCTTTTCTCAAAGGCTGTATAAATTATTAAGGTTGTATCTTGTTTTGTAGAAGCCACTACAGCTGACATTTGACTGTTTAAAAAAACCAAAAAACAAGCAAACAAATCCCCAAACCAATCTCCCACTTTTTAGATCAGATTTAGCCCTCCATAAAATGCTATCAGGAGACAAAAAGGGATATATAAATAATTTTCTGTTACACATTCAAGTGTTGGAGAATGACTAAAAGAAAAAATGCCTACTGTGACAAAATCTGATAACAAATCTGCACATTCATAGTTTATTTTGATCTTTATAAAAAATGTGATTTATTTTCTTGATTTCTAAGGCCATGGGCAGCTGAATAGACCAGCCTGAGATAGTCAAGCTATTCCAGTTTGAAAGACCTGCAGACGTGTCTTGAAATCCCTGAATAATGAGGTAATCTTACTGCAAGATTAGAAAATTTACATTAAGATTATTTGAGATTGACTTTGACTCTCTTTGGATTCAAAATCTTCCAAGCACTCAGTCCTCTTGTCAGTAGAAGTGAATTTAACCACTTCAAAAGAGGAGGTGGGGAAACGTTCCTACCATGGGAGGCGGGAGGAAGAGGGAGAAGATTCTCTTAAGGCTGAGCCTGCTGTTGAGATCGTCTCTATTTCTCCTCTTCCATCTCATTTTATATGTGTGTCTCATTCTCATCCCTGGTTCAATGACTGCAATATTGTAGAAATATTATACCACTTAAGTGCAATGTGCCACTGCCTCCCCCATACCTGGCCTGATGGACCTGCAATGAATGTTGCAGATGGGAAGTGGGTACAATAAATATGCTGAAAATTTTCTGGTTTTTGCCATCTCTTTGATGAAATTTTCTGAAGGCAATGGCTACTTCCCTGGAGTCAGACTAAGTCTGATCCATGTGTGTACATCACGCCAACAGCAGCTTGGTTTTCCTGCTGTGAATTTTTCTGGGGCAAAATTATGTACAAATGAATGCATTAAAGATGCATTTGAAATGCAACAGTCTCTGCAGATTGTGTAGAAGCAGTAAGGCTTTAAAGAAGAGAAATGGATCTGGAAATGCCAAGGTTCAAGGTTTGCAACAGTCCCAGCATGAGCACAAGAGGGCTTCTTAATTAAAGGGGGGTGAGGAGTGCAGGCAGCCTGCAATCACAGTGTGGGGTCTGCAAGTACTCTGAAGATGGCACTTTACGATCATGAAATGTGCTGGTCTCACAGTGATGCCTGCCTGCCTGCTTGGTTTAAGAGGTGATTATCTGGCTGGCAAAGGATCACATCAGCAAAGCTCCCGAATGCGACTCCCAGGTGAAGCCTGCCTGGATCCCGGAGGGAGCACATGAGGGTATTAAAATGTGGGTGCTCTTCCAGTTGGGGTGAAACTGACATTGCATTTCATATCACAGCTTACCCAGTGCAGTTAACTTCTCCTAAAACTACTGGTATGAGAAAGGAACTTAAAGAGAGTAAAACTTAGAGTATAAATAAGATCCATGGTGCCATAAGCAAAGCAGCAACAGCACAGAGGCCAGGCTGCCTTTTGAGCATTGCATGGCTGTGCTGTGTATGTGTCACAGTGTGGGACCTGGCACACATTTCAGACATCTGTGATGGTTTTCAACTGTCGAGAGCAAGACACTTAAATAGAGGCACCAGGAAGGCAACAACTTACTGAAAAAGAGCCCTGTGTGGGACAAGTGGTTGTCCCGGTCCCTCTGGAAATGTTTACTTGGTTAAAATAATTTCAAAGAGATGTTTTCCTTTTTTGTAGTTTCTGTCTTTTTCAGTTGCCTCCCCCCCACCTTGGAAGTTGTGGTGATAAAGAAGAGGCTTTGAAAAGTCAGGTCATGGGCAACTTAATTGTTGCTACTAAAGCACACCTTTGCAGAGCATATTAAACAACTTCTCTCCCACTTTCAAGAATGAGGCTGAAAACAAATTCCAAGGTTTTTGTGTTGCAATCAGAACAGAAGTCCCAATGAGACTGACTATTACACAAATCATGTGCAAAAAAAACTGTCTCCACCTTTGTAGGACTCACCACAGAAGTGAGAGGTATAGGTGTATGGAGGTGAGTATTTTTGTGTATTTGCATGTTTATACAAGGTACTAGCTGAAACTGAAAACTTTGGAATAGCTGGATGGTGGTCTTTTTTCTATTTCATAATTTTGTGTGCTATTTAGGCCATTCCAGTATGAATTTATGGTTGTGGCCCAGGTTTGGGCTCCTCTCTGAAATGTTCATGACACCTGAAACCTCTTTAACCATGAAATAAGTTACTATTCTCTTCTCTGCTGCCCAGGTATCTGTTGCTCAGAGATGGTGTTTGCATTCCTTCTTCTCTGTGACAAAACAGCAATTCCTCATCAGATGCATCGTTAAAACAGCACAATGACTCAAACAGTAACTTAAATGGGAAATTAGAAAGTTTGTTCTAAACACTGTAGAAGAAAAAGTCTTTCAAAGAAGAGCATGACACTGAAAGGTGATGCACACATACACAGAGGTGTGGACATAGACAAAATATTTTGTGCAACTGTTTAGATACATCAAGGTATGAACAGATTGTGTTCAATCTGTCAAAACATATTTTTCCTTTTTCTGATTATCTTTAATTTTAGGAGAAATTTTTTATGAAAAATTGAGTCGTTGTAAGGTCCATGTGTTAATAAAACACTAAAACAGATGTTTAAACTATAAGAAATTAGGATCAGTAGAACAACTCACCTGTTTAATCCTGAGTACTTAAATGGATTGATGGAGTAGGGTACCTTGTTCTCCAAAGAACAGAACTCTTAATTTCTTTGTTAATTGGCATTATCTCATTCATTAATTATAATGAGTATTCACAAACACCAAATCCTCTCTGTCTTATCTCTGTCAAAGCATGTGGTCCTAGCAAAGGAACCAAGATAACAGTAGCCTAATGCAGATGTCCTCTAAATTCAGAATACTGAGGGTTATGTCCAAAGGAGATTAAATGATCCTTAAGAAAACTTAACACTTTATGTAATTGGAATGGTCAAGAGAAACTAATTTTAAAGCACATCTACTCATCCATCTTTACATAACCTATAGGTAAGTGGCCTACAGTTTTAAAGCAAGTGACTCCTGGCCGTCAGTAATGTGTTTATTCCAAAAGTCACAGCCTATAAAAAGGGGTAGAACTTGTGAGGAATCTTCCAGTAAAATGTTTTTCATCAGAAAATGCCAATTATTAAGAAGCAGTACAGTTCATGAGTTTCTGTGGACCTCTTGATGCAATTTGTTTTAAAACAAGAAATACAGATTTTCAAATACAGCATTTATTTTTGAAACCATTTCCAGATGAATCAGCTTATTGCTTTTAAATATCAGCTCAACTGCAGCTCAGAAAGAAAAAAATTATAAGCACTGCAAAATCATATAACAGTAATATTTCATTTTTTTAGCCATATTTATATTTACTTTTTTTTTTAAATGTTGAATTATGGACCTGAATATGACACAGAAAAATGCTTAATATTCTCAAAAATTTTAGATGGGGGGAAAATATTATTCTCTTAGAACAAAAATTCACACTTTTTGTCAGTGACATTCTGGTGTACAGGTCAAAACCCAGATCCCAGAAGATCAGTAGATATGTTTCTCTTGTTGATTTCATTGACACATTAAATGTTTCCCTTTTGCTTGGTCATAGCATCTTCCTCCATAATAGTTTTATGTGGACCTGAGAGTCTAAATTCATAATTTAAAGTTCCCTTGATCCTTGCACTTTGAACATTGTTACTTGTGGTGCTATTTATCAAACATACAATTTTTGAAGTTCCTGCTGAAACTGCTTCCCAAGAGAAGTCTTTTCTTCTTCAAACCTGACAGTACCATAAATTATTTTAAGATGTTATAACCTTCTATATTTTCTAGTGAGTTATACTGCTAGTTAAAAAAGGCTCTATGTTTCTGAGGAGTCTCCAATTTGATTGTTTGTTGGGAGCAACATTGTGAAGAGAAAATGCAGCCATTGGTTTGAGCTCTGATATTGTCTCATAACAAATCGTTTCAATTAAAGGCAATTCAGGGAAGTCCATGGAAATATAGTCAATTATCAAACCTTGAGAAAGAAATGCTTTGAGAACACAATTTGACTTCATTTTGCAAGGTATAAAAAACCACTCAGTACAAATACAACAGAAAAATAAAGTTATGCCAAGCAGAAAACAACAAAAAACAATGCCTAGAAGACATATTTTTCCTGCATTTGAAATTTCTTTCCCCACTTCATTAACAATTTCCAAACTCCTTACTTATAGTAAATACTTGAATGAATGTTCATTTAGGTCTATCTAGTCTGTTTTGTTTCTGTAAAATGTGTCCTTAATGTCAGCTGAGTAAGAACTTACAGGCAAGGCAAAGAACCTGAAAAGTTAAACAATTCTACATCACGAAGGGAAACGCCCCTCCTGTCAAAACTCTGCTGTTTCTTGAGGCATGGAAATTTAGCATCACTGCAATTATTATCATAGGTTCATTCAGCTCCTCTAGAATCATAAGAAAAGAGAGATGATGACATGATAAGAAGCAGTATTTGCTATAGTTATACTCATCCACAATGTAATAGCAGTTGCATAAAAGCTTCCTAAAAATCAATGCACGTATTTTGGACAGAAATTAATGTGTTACATCAGAGGCATTCTTCTAAGTTATTATTATTGCAAGCTGGTTCGCTGCTTCCTTCTTATTCACTATATTTCTGCTTTCAGAATTGTAGGTCCAAAGAGATACAAGGACTGTGAAGTCTAAAAAATGCATTAATGGTTTGGTGGGGTCTTGTGTAAATGGATTGCAGACCACTGGTGCGGCTCAGAGGAAATTTTATATCAGGCATTCCTAACTACTCAGGCTGACAATAGGAGTAAATAAGTGTAAACACAATATCAAGATCCATCTGCTGGAAATGTTTCTATAAAAAAACAACCTGTGAATCTCCATCAAATTTTGCTGCCATTTTCAGTGCTAAGGGGAAAGGCCTTTGTTCAGTGGAAGGGAGGAGGGTGCTTCTAGCCACAGCCTGCAGGCATGATCCAGCAAAACTCCTCTTAGTTTCTTCCCTCCTCAGCCAATAACTCCAGCATGTGCTGAACACCCACCCTGTGGGATCCGGACATACAGCGACAAGGACTTCTGTTAAAGCCAAAATAGCTAATGCTCTATGTAATCACCTCACTTTCAGACAGGCTGGTTTAAAAATGTTTTTCTAGTTGCTCCTCAGGCTGCCTGGCATGCTTTTGGCTGCTACAAACCGATAAATAACAAAAGTAACAATCATAATAAATAGTAAATATTTAATATTGTAAGAACAACATTGCTGAGTATACAGTATTTTGAGTGACAGATGTGTATTTGTTAGTGATATTAACTAAATAGAGAGTGCCTTGCAGTTTCTTTAATAGTCACAGAATTAATCACACAGATTAATAATGTTGCCACTCACAGCAGGAAAATTATTTCTTCTCAGCACTGACTTTCTTTTTGCTAAGAATGTTTTCAGCCGAAATACGTGGCAAGACACAAACAAGTTCCCCAGCTTCCTAAAACTGATTTTCAAAGATTTTACACATTTACATCAGAGACTCAGTTTTCCCCTTCAAGTAAGGATGTGGTCCTTCAGCTGGGAAGCCAAGAACTGTACTCGGTCCCCTGCCTGGTGCAGTGATGCTGGAGAATAGGCATGGGAGTTTCTCCACCCTAACACATCTGGGAGCATGTGTAAACCAGCAGTATGTGTAAAAGGATTAAATATTTTTCTCTTTCTCAAGAGAAACACGTCTTGAATATGAAGGTGGTTGAGACTTAGGCAGAGCAGTACAGAAGTGCCTTAGCTAATTCTTGATGTAGTAGACGGAAGGGAAACTACCCCAGCAGTGTGCCAAGGCCAGTACAACCTGCCCGTGGGAAGGAGCACTGCACACTCTCTTTTACCCTGGCCAGACTATAAAGGAGACAAACTGTCCTATATTAAAGTCAAGGGTGGTATTTTGTTGAATAAACTCTTACAACTTCTCTGCTATCCCTGCAATTGCAGCTGGTTTCCACATGAAGGTGATGCACATTGAATGGATGTCTTGGTATCCAGTCAGATTCTGACCAATAATGGGTTTGGCATGAAAACAGTAGTTTGAAAAGTCAGGTTGTGTGTTCAAACATCTGTATTTGATGCATCATTTTCCGGGCCATATAAAGGCCAGTTGGAACTGTATCCAGTAACAACATGCTGTCCTACAAGATCAAAGTACCATGTAACACCAAGTACTAAATAAATTATGGCTGGACTGCTGGGAGAGAAAGCAGGTCAGTAGCTTGCTCTAAGAAAGCTTTACTTTGGAGTTAATAGTCTGCACTAGTGTCTTAGTTTGAAA